>SNVD02003425.1:0-176884 GCA_013180625.2 Boswellia sacra
CTTCGACTTCCGTTTGGATGTTTCCACAAGCTGCTGCACAAATGAGCTCAAAGCACAGAGTAATCAAATTAAACAAAAGGAAGGAAAAGAAAAGAGCAGAACGAAACTAAAGACACATAAAAGAGATAACAACACAATAGCAAACAAAAGTCAAAAACAAATAAAAAATATAAAAACAAATAAGAAAGATGGCAAAGAGAGATAAAACCTAATCAATTTGATGGCCTACGAAAGGAATCTCCTCGAGACACAAAAATCGTCATTATTACCTCATTGTATTTTCTTTCTTCTTTTTTTTTATTTTTCAAAAACATTGGGTTTTTGCTCCAATAAGCGCTGGTTTAACGTCCTCAGCCCGACGTTGGTTCCATCATGGGAGGATCCAATCTCCGATGTGCTTCTCTAGTGGCTTGGATCCTTCTTCCAACAGAAATGGGCAAAGCATATGGCTGGGCCTGTGATATTAGCAAATCGTCCACTTATAGCTGTTTTGTGAACTCTAATTACTCGAACGCGTTTCTCTTCTTGTAGTGGTGCAAGGCCCATTTCTATTGTAACTAGCAAAGGATCTTTGTCACCCCAAAACACATGCCTCAAATAATCTGGAAGTAGCTTAAGCTCCAAGGTATTGGCTTTCATCACAGAAGGAAGAAGTTTCTCATTACATAAAGGCAATTCAATGTACGAAACATCATACCTGTTTGTGATTATGGCTATAGTCTCATCTAAGCATGCCATAGCTTCCTCCATTTCTTTGGACACTTGTATCAAAATTCCTGATTCATTGGAATTTTCTGTCCCTATATGTCCCTAATAGCAAATCCAATCCAGTCTTGCGGTTTAACTCAAAATATTGTGGGAAAGAATCAACAACACAACATGCCAAAACAGAATGATAAGTCACTAGAGTACCTCATTGCCTCAAAAAATATTAAAACATATCCACCTTGCCATCAAACTCGATGGTCAAAGGGCCATAATGAACCTAATCTGAGGCTAGCAGTTTCGAGAAGGGCTCCCTAAAAGAATCGTGTTGGATTAGGAGAAGTCTTAATCCTCTATTTAAGGACATAGAAGTCGATGAAAAAACCAATTGATTGACCTGCACAAGCACAATTCTTCCACAACTCTTTTGCGATATGCATTAAAATGATCAGCAAACTGACTGTAATACCAGTTTTATTCGCAAAGGGTCCAAGATTTAAAGAAGCATAAATAGAATATGGCATGACATTAATAGATGCTCCTAAATCTAACATAGCTCTTTCAAACTTGGTATTACCAATTGTGCATGGAATGGTGAACGTACCTGGATCTTTGCATTTCGGAGGAATTTTTCTTTGCAATACAGCTGAAACATTTTCCCCCACACTTACTTTCTCATTTCCCTTAAACTTTCTCTTGTTGGTGCATAACCTGTCTCTTATACACATCTAGATGTGTATAAGAGACAGGCTCAATAGCATCCATAAGTGGTATATTTACCTCGATTTTGTGAGAAGTTTCCAGGATTTCTTGTTCTTGTTCCTCCTTCGATTGTGTAAATCTACTAGGAAAAAGTGGAGGAGAAACATATGAAGGAATGGGAGTTATAGGATTTACCTGAGAATTCAGTGTTTTGTTCATGGTGGAAGGGGTGTCATCTCCTTCATCAGTTTGTGATTTCTTTGGCAGGACATCTAATTGCTCTTCATTTTGCAAAGTTATCGCACAAGAATTCTCTCTTGGATTGATCATCGTTTGACAAGATAATTCTTCTGAGCCTTGGCCCTCGAATTTGCTCATGCTAGTGGCCAATTGTCCCATTTGATTTGCCAGGTTTTGGATACTTGCCCCAGTTTCCTGCTGGAATTGCATTGTGTTAGTGGCAAGTGAATTAACAATGTCCTGGAGAGACATACCTGAGTTTTGTGAAGCTGGTTGCGGTGCTGGATGTGGCATTGGTGGTGGTTGCATTTGAAAAGGTTGCTGCACTCTAGGTTGATTGAAACCTTGTGGCCGATTTGGTATCACATTTGGAGTGATTGGTTGATGATTCCAGTAACTGAAATTATGTTGATCTTCCCATCCAGCATTGTAAGTGCTAGAGAAAGGATCATAACATTGCCTTGTTTGTCCTGGAAATCCACCCATGGCATTGGCTTGTTCCATATATTCTTCTTGTAAAGTTGGATACATGTCGATTGGATGCTCCATCGTAGAATATATACCACATTCATAAGATTTTTGCATATCTCCTACAGCCATGTTTTCCACAAGAGAGGTTAGCTCAGAAAGTTGTTGTTCAATGTTCGGAGTGCTTACCTCATTTACTCTCCATGGTACTTGTGGCTCAAATCCGCTACTGAATTGATAGAAGTTTACTGCCATGTTGTCTAAACACAAACAATCAGAAAAGAAAAACAAAGAAAATATGAATCAACAATGAAAACAAAATAACAAATCGATTAGAAAATCAATCCCCGGCAACGGCGCCAAAAACTTGATGCGTTCGAAACTAGCAAGTATACTAGTCGCACAAGTAATAAAGTGATGAGTAAGATATCGTTCCCACGAGGATTGATTCTAATTGAATTTGTTATTCGAAAGCAACAATAAACTAAATGAGGGGGGTTTTGTTGATTGATTAACTAGATGAAATATTAATGCAAGTAAAGAATAACAAAACAAATTTAAACGAATGAAAAATCAATGAGAGAAACCTGGTTAAGGGATCCTTCTCTACCACAAGATATGGATTTGCGAATTAATTGTAGAATTGTCATCCAATACACCATTGTAAATCACCAATAACAACAAGCTCTGTTATCCCAATCTTTCCTTACTTTGTTGTTAAACAAAACAGGCTCTTTATTTAATCTCTATCCATTAAACAACCTAGAACAAGCTCTCTAAATTTAATTCAATGGATGCATTACGATAAGAAAGATAGGTTGATCTAAGCAATAAACACACAAGCTCGGATTATTTAACTTAGGTTGTATTCTCCAATTGCAATCTCTGATCACAATTTTGCTACTAAGGATTAGAAATTCAAGACAATTACGGATCAAGATTTCTAGTCTAGCAATAGACAACAACCAGATTATATTCAGTTGGCCATTCCAAATACAATCAGCAAGCAATCATAAGCATTAGATATGGGAAAATACAAGCAACTTCAATTAGAGAATTGGATAACAACTTCTTGCACAATCAACTTACAAAAACCATATCAGGGGCTTTGAAATCACCCTCAACCAATTCAGATTCAGTTACACATGTTTAAGAACGTGGTAAATACAATACAACATGGAGACATTCCAGAAAATGAAAGGGAAGGGAAAAACTTAGCGAATTTGATGTAATTCTCTTTGGATTGTAGTTCTTCCTCTTTCCAAGCTTCCTTTCTCCTTCAAGAACTCCAAGAGATGAAAGAATTCCAGAGCTGCAGCCTCCACCACGTTCTCCCCTCTTCAAGTTATGAAAATAAAACCCTAAAATGTGTTTAAGTACTCTGCTACAGTGACTTGCTACAGTGCCCCGTATTATACATGCTACAGTGCTTGTGGAATTATATTTCTATACATCTCACACTGTTTTGATTACAACTTTTGATACACTGAATGGATTTATAAACCGTAAATTTCTCCAGAAAATAGACTTCGAGAGCTTTCCAACGGTATATAATATGTCGTCGGGTTCATTGTATATCAATACAATTAAATCCGAGAAGATCACTGACTAGCAGAGGTGAAAATGAAGGGTTTTACTCCATTTTTGTGCAAGTTGCTCCAAAACTCCTACAAACATCAAAACCACACAAAAACATAAAAATACCAAGGAATATAGCAAAGAAACATGGACGAATTGATATAAAAGTAATACATAAATAGACACCTATCACTTGTTCCTTCTACAAAATGACATAATAAGGCAACATACATGTGGCTGCTATGGGGGTAGAGGTCATAAAAGGCATACATGTAAGAATATAGTACCTTTACACCTACCATCAAATAAAGAGGAAGTCGGATAGTCCAACGTGGCTTGATTTGTCATTATGTTAGTGTCTTTCATTGATCACTTGTACTAATTTGGCATTGCAATTAAATTTAATGTTTTGGTACTTTATTAGAAAGCAAAGTGATGTTGATTATGTTAAACTCCTACATATCGCCTTGTAGTTAATATGTTAGTGCTCTTTTTTAATATACAAGTATGTGAATTGTTTTACTTAGCCCATATTTGCAAATAATAAGGTGTGTAAATTGTTAAAGTGCTCAATATATGTATGCAAAACTATACATTTCATATTGATCATATATAGTATATACAAATTGAAAAGAAGTAATAACAAAATATATTATCAATGAACATGCAAACACACTATGCCAAAACCCTCAATCTATGGCCATCCATCAAAGGAATACCTCTATAAGGTGTCTATGTGGTCTATGCCCTTTAAATGCCATACTCTCATCACCATTTATTTTCTCAGCCTATTCTCATCCGCATACGTTATCATGTCTAGACTAATTCCTAAAGTGAATAGCTCTGTATATGCAGCACAATACACTCCATATGCTCTACTACCTGAAGGATGTTGGGGGACCTTCTCCCTAGCTCAAAAGATGCCGAATGAAGTACTATCGTAGGACATGTTAGTGCAATTAGGGAAGCGAATGGACATCTCTATAAGATGAGGTGTTAGGACTATTAGAGGTATGCAATAATCAATTAACTTGCCTTGGTTCTCTATGTCTGGTGGTATTTGTGATTGTACATAACGACCTTGCGATCATTAAGTGAAATTAGCACCAATACCCAATGGTCACCCTTCATGTTTACAAGGTCATAAACCTACAATTTTAAAATCATAAATCCATTATGTATGATGTCATGGAATTTTGCATAAGATTCACTACCTGAATACTGTTACGGGACCTCCTTCTTTGCTCAGAAGATGCCAAATAAATTAGTATTGTGGACATGTTAGTGCATTTAGGGAAGCAAATGGACGTCTCTATAAGATGAGGTGTCAGGACTGCTAAGAGCATCCAATAGTCAATCAACTATCCTTGGCCCTCTGTAGTATCTGTGAGTCGTAGCAAACAACCTTCTAATCTTTAAACAAAATTCAAGCCAGTATCCAATGGCTGCCCTTCATGTTTACTAGTTCATAAAGTTAAATATTTAAAATCATAAATCCGTTATGTACAAAGTTATGAAATTTTGCAAAGATTATAAATCAGTGCTTTATGACTTGCATAGTTATGAACAGGGCTTTCTTCCTATCGGAGTATTTACAACCACGACACTATGTTAAAGCCTTTTTTGAGATTTAAAGAAACACAAACGAGCTACAGGCACGTCCAAAGAATAAAATCACCACCGCAGTTATTCAATTAAGAATGAATAGGGGCAATATGATCTTTAGCTTAAAGACCTAAACTACCCTTATCCCTTCAAAGATGGGTTTGATAAGTTAGGTACAAGCCATTTGCCTCATCTGGATCAAAATCAGGCCTTCACTAGGGTATAGTAAATATAAATAGCTTATATTATTATACAATCTACCTAAGTTGTCCATTTTATGCACATATTGTTTATTTTATCTTTTTAAAGACATATAAGGTGATTTCATTCAAGAGAGTTGTATATTCATACAAAGAAAGAGGGAGGAGAATAAAGTTACAATTCCTTTCAAACATGGGGAAAAAGAGATACAATTACATTGCTCTTCAACAATAAAGTAAATTTACTTTTAAACACTCCAAGTATTATTTATTCATTCATATCATTCATTGCATATTCATGCATATTATAAATTCAACATAAACATTCAAGTCAAGATTTGATAAATAGTGAATTCCAGACCACCATATATAAGTCTATTCAATTTATATTAAGCCTCCACATGCATACTCATACATTCAATTGTTATTATAAGTAATGGTCCCTCACCATCAATGTGAGTCCATTTTATGGCATCATTCTAATCACATTTTTAAATATGGTATATTCATACATTCACTCACATCAATTAAAATTCTAATTAAGGCCATAAACTAAAATCATGGCACTTTGATCTAGATTTGATAATTTTATCATGGTAATTATACGGAATTGTTACAAGTAATAAAGTGAAAGTAAAGATATCGTTCCCACGAGGACTGTCGTTACTAATTACCAAAGTTTTATTAACTCTTATTTAAAATAAAAGGAATTGAAATTGATATTTGATTTGTAAGGAGATTAAATAAAAAACTAACACTAAGAAAATGCAGTCATGAAAATAAAAAGAGAATACAATGACACAACGATCTTGGGTACTAATTTCACCGAGATTAATCCACTCTACTTATTAAATGCTATAATACTAGCTTTATTCTTAATTGTTGCCAATCGATTTCATCGATGGAATTGTTATTCTTTCTCAAGCAATAACAATGTATATTAATAGATTAGAATCACATCTCAATCTCATCTAACTCTTTATTAATACCCATTAAGTACAAGAAATCAACAAGATTGCACAAACCACATTCATATCTCTATCTCATTGTCATTTATGACAAAATAATTGAGGACTAATATGAATATCAGTTCTCTGTCTCAATTCATATCCCAAATAATGCAAAAGTTGATTAAGCTTTCACAAGTATTAAGTATATAATTAAATTGCTCAACAATAATGGAATAAATAACTAATATATTGAATTCACATAATTAGAATATCATTATTCGGCTATATCTTAACCCTAGAAGACAAAACTTAATTCATACTAAAAAAATACGTATGACAAACATAATTAAAAAAAGGAAAAAAGAAAACCAAACTGTTGGAGACAAATCCAGTGACTATGGACTTCCGACATTGAAAACCATCGCGCTAACTACCATAAAAGAGGAGAGAGTTTCTCTCTTTAGAAGGGGAAGAGTTCTTCTCCCATATAGGAGATGTCTCAAAATGAAGGAAAATGCCCTATTTATAGGCTGGGGGTAAAATACAAAAATTTAAAGTTTCAACCTATTACAATGCTACAAAAAATACAATTTTGCCTTTCTGCACAAAAATACACATAACTTTTCATACAGAACTCCGATTGACGAACCATAAACTCCTTCAAAAAGTAGACTTCTAGAGCTTTTCAATGGTATATCACATAAACTCTAGTTCATTACAGATCGGTATAGAAAGATCCAAGAAGTTGCCAGACCATTTGAGGATAGTGACTGTAATTGCTCAAATTGTCTTATTTTTGCTTGCAAATTCTCCAGATTCATACTCCAATGTTAATTAACCTACACAAACACAAAAGACACGTAAAAGTAACAAAAATACCTTAAAATCGATAGAATATTAAGCTTAAAGATACTAAAATTGTGAGTATAAACCCACTGATAAAATAACCCCCAAACTTAACATTTTGCTAGTCCTTGAGCAAAACAAAAAAACAACAAAGTGAAACAAAGAATAAAACACAAATCAAAAACTTAAACACTCAGTTAACATGAATTACAAATAGGCCTCAAAGATTGGACAAAAATTAGAACTCAAGGAAAACTTCAAAATTTTTGCATTTGATCAAAAATTTCATCACACATGTTAGTTTTCGCTTTACCTTAATTTCTCGAGTGTGTATGTTGGCCACTCACGTAATCTCTTGCAACCTGGATGAGTTTATGCATAAAAATGAATCAGTTTGATAAGGGAATTAATGCATAAAGTTGAACTCCATAGGCCTGCTTTTCAAGGCACTCTCTATACACTAATGTAGACAAGTACAACACTAATGATCAAATAGGATTTTATTAAGCTTGTGACGTTTGGTTAGGGTGAAGGTTTGATAAAGGATAAAAATTTGGCTAAAGACAACAAAAAACACACAAATCATTCAAGACTGTGTAGAGCTCAACCCCAAAATACATTCTATACAACGCATCAAGTAGCTCCCCCAAAATTATTTGCAACACTCAATCTATTTATTTACATACAACAAAAGAAACTACACCCCCAAACTTAGTTGTTTCAATATTCTCAAGGGCATAGAATTGAACTTTTTTTTTTCATTTTTTTTCAATTGTTTTTCTATCAACCAACCTTCCCTCCCCCATACGTAAACAACAAATTGTCTTGAATGTGGCAGTGAAGTAAAGAAGATAATAAATTTTTTTTATGGCCAAACTCACTATCATTATTCATTACACTCCTAATGTCCCTAAACTTCTCAAAACCATAGCATAGCTCAAAATGTAGTCTTGAATGATCTACATGCTCATCGGCAAGGAATAAATTGTTTGAAAAAATTAATTTTTGGGCTAGGAGAAATTTTATTGAGTCAAATCGAAGAAAATTACTTATATAGGCACAAAAGGGGAAACTAGGGATCTAATTCATACATAGATTGTCCACAAAGGCTCAAACGATTCAAAGATGGCCTAAATCACTTCCTTAATGTTGTATAGTCTGGGATTTCACCCCAAGTGACAATCAAACAAATTCCAGAATTCAATGAAATCTTGCGAAACACTTAAATTGCATAAACCTTCTCTAAGAAAACAAACAACTCAATGATCATGGCAATGTGCTCAATGTTGTTTAGGGAATTAGAAGCAGAGCAAAAACCAACCAACATTTTATGCACACAGATCTATGTATAATTTATCATTTTTCAAGAGTTATTCTCAATTTAATCATTTACTTATCATCGACCCACACAACTCAAAAGAACAAAGATACGTGGCATTGCTAGACCGAGTCACAACTGTCTATTTCAACAATTCTTAGGACCAGTAGCCCGCAGACTTAAGGTTCCATCCTATATATCTTTGTCGCAAAAGAAAACAACTCTTGAACAAAGAAACCAATAAAAAACTTAGTTCGTTACAAAACAAGTTGGTTAGAATGGGTTTGAAGAGGTCAAAACTATATTCCTTAACTCTGCCACTTCGAACATAACAAAACTAAAATACACTTCAGGAATGTTTAAACTTTTCACCCTGTTACTCTAACAGGTTAGCCTACTAGTTTGCTAGTAAAAAGGAACAATAAGAAATGAACTTTCATGAACATAATAAAAACAAAAATAAAGAGATTCAAACCAGGGTTACCAATTACAGTCAGCGTGTCAAATCCAGTTCACCCCTCTGATCACTTCTCTCAAACCAATTTATTTGAGCCGCTGTTGGATTGAGTTAAAAAATGAATGCTCGCAATTTGTTGATCAAATCCGAGGCAGTTGAAGTAATGACTAGAACTTTACGTGCCGACTGTGAAATGAAGTTTTGTTCCATAGCTTGATCTTAAAAAAATATATATATTAAAGAAACCTTTTACATTTAACAAACCAATGGATTTTTTGTAGATATTTAGTTGGGACCAAGAGGCTATCTGATAAATTTCTTCTAAGATACCAAAACCACTTGGTAAAGTGATGAACACTTAAATATGTATGTTTAATAAGAGCATAGTTCATCATATTACATTAATAGTGTCATTAAATTCCTCAACTTAAGCATATTTGTAGTCTTTGCATCTTTGGAATTAACTTCCTCTTAATTTTGGTTTTGTTACAGGTTCGGTAAAATGGGCATAACTCTCTATTTGTAGATCAGAATGGTGCAATTCTTAATGTTTTGGAAAGCTGATTCAATTGTCTACAAGATTGCATTTCACAAGCATCATCAAATTCGGGCTCTTAGTGGACCAAAATTGGGCTTGAAGTGAACCCATCTACAGTCTCGGCCCAGTCTGACCAGGCCTCAGTATTTGGACCGTATCTCTCAAAATACGTATCCAAATTGTGCAAATCAATATGTTCTAGAAAGCTGAGAGAAATATCTACAACTTTCATGAAGACATGTGATTAAAATTCTCAACATTTCAATGTCAAAATTGATGGTCAAAGTCGGTGCCTAATGATCCCAATTGTCAAAGATATTTACAACTAATATTTGACAATTATGCCCTTGTAATTTGACAAGTTTGCCCCTGGATGTATCTATAAATAGAGGTGCCTTGTGACCCATTAGGGCATCTTGGCCTTGGCTGGAACATTTTGGCTTTGGCTAGGATCTTGTATTGTGTTTTGTGTGTTTATGTTATTAATGAATTTCCTTTTTCTTGCATTTTATTTTCTTTCTATTATAATGTTCTTCTAATTTCTCTTTTGCTAAGGTGAAAGGGTGAAACCCTTGATATGAGAATAAGGATTCTCTAACCCTTAATATGTGCTTAATAATCTTAACCTTATAATGTTTATTCAATATGATTTATATTTAATTTCTTAATCAATCTTGACACCACTCGTAAAGTGGAGGTCTTGATCCATTGTAGACAATCCTTGGCACATCAAATACTTGGATCCTTCCTAGACGTCGTATGGTTCTTCCTTACCGACACAAGTCTAGTTAGGAACCTTGATTTGTTGTAGACATATGGTGATTGGCACATTGGATGGTTGAACCCATTTACAAGAAGTGGTATAAATATTGGTAATGAAACAAATATAATTCATATAATTAAAATGGGTTAATTATCCTTATTTGGAATATCAAGGGCGGATCCCCTAACCTTAGCCTTCATTATTATTGTGTTGATTTTTCTTGTGTGATTCTAATTTATCGTTTACGATCTTGTTCCTTATTTATATTTGTTAATATTATCTTGTCATCTCTTTAAATCATCCACATCATATTGCTTACTTTATAGTTTGTAGCGCTTAAATCTCCTTCCTCGTGGATCGATCCCGGACTCATCGGGTTTATTACTTCGACACTCCTATACTTGGGAGACAATCCTATTTTCGGATGTGTCAAGTTTTTGGCGCCGTTGCAAGGGAAGGTAAAAATTGGCGTGCAAAATTGTAAGTATTCTCTTTTCTCATCTTAGATCTAAATTTTTTATTTTTTTGTGCGTTCATCTTTTCCTCTCTTTTCTTCTCTCTTTCTTGCATGAAAATTTGGTCACGAACATCTAGTGGTAAACTTGTTAGAAAAACATCATCTTCCTTAGAAAACATGGCCGATAATCATGATGAAATATTCACGGATGGAGGGGACAACCGTTCGCAACAAAATGATCAAAACCAACGAAGAACCTTCAGAGACTACATGAATCCGGTAAGTAGTTTCTACTCCAGATTCAATCCATTTCAATTTCAAACCAAGTTTTGTTCGACTTTTACCCACTTTTCATGGCCTTGACATGGAGAACCCATATTCGTACTTGAAACTCTTTGAAGAGGTATGTAGCTCCTACACTGACCCAAATTGTAGCATAAACACCATTAGATTAATGCTTTTTCCTTTTTCTTTAAAAGATAAAGCAAGAACATGGCTACAAAATTTGAGGTCGAATTCCATCAATTCATGGGATGAGATGAAACAGCAATTTTTGAAAAAAAATTTTCCTACCCATATAACAAATTCTCTTAAAAAACAAATTTCTGATTTCTCTCAAAAACAAGGGGAAACCCTTTATCAATGTTGGGATAGGTATAAGGAACTACTTAATACCTGTCCTCACCATGGGTTTGAAACTTGGAAAATAGTTGCACATTCTATGAAGGGTTAACACCTCAAGATAGGCAACTAGTAGAATTAATGTGTAATGGAGAATTTAAAGAAAAAGACCCTGAGGAAGCACTTGACTTCCTAGATTCCTTGGCAGAAAATGCATAAAATTGGGACACTGCTGGCACCTATGAGGTACCAAGCAAGGCCCAAACCTCCACATCCAATAGAGGTATTTATAACCTTAGGGAAGACCATGACCTTCAAGCCAAATTTGCATCCCTAGCTAGAAAAGTCGAGGCTTTAGAGATGAAAAAGAGTGGTCAATTGAAGTCTATTCAAGAAAATGTCTGTAACGTTTGTGATGACAATGACCATTCTACTGATGATTGCTCAACTTTGCCTACCTTTAGGGAATGTCTCCATGAGCAAGCCAATACCTTGAACACTTTCAAAAGGCCAAATCACAATCCATATTCACAAACCTACAATCCTGGTTGGAGAAATCATCCAAATTTTAGTTGGAAAAATGACAATCATGCACAATCTTCACAAGTCCCTTTTCAAACACGACAAAATTTTCAAAATTCTCATGATCATGCATATGCTCCTCCTCCTAGGAATGACTTTGAAGAAACATTGCATTCATTCATTACAAAGTAAGAGACTTTCAATAGTCAAACTGCTCAAACATTAGCAAATTTGTCAGAAACTCTTGCAAAATTTGCATCTACATTTAGCATCCAAGAGAAGGGAAAATTTCCTTCTCAAACATTGCAAAACCCCAAAGATCAATCTAACTCAAATGCAGGGAGTTCAAATAACCATTATTTTGATCAAGCCAAGTCAGTCATGACCCTTCGCAATGGTAAGGTTGTTGAAAAACATATTCCTAACCCTTGTGAGAAAGAAGAAGAATTGATCTTTAAAGGGCAGGAAGAGGTTGCCAAACCAACACCTAGCGAAGAGGAAACCAAATCCTCATCTGTGCCTCCATTTCCTCAAGCATTAGCTACACAAAAGAAGCCAACTCACAATTCTGAAATCTTTGAAATTTTCAAACAGGTAAAGGTCAACATTCCTTTGCTTGATGTGATCAAACAGGTACCTTCTTATGCAAAATTTTTGAAAGACTTGTGCACTGTGAAAAGAAAACTGAATGTGAAAAAGAAGGCCTTTCTAGCCGAGCAAGTAAGTGCTATTCTTCAAAATAATAATACATTGAAATATAAGGATCCAGGTTGTCCTACAATTTCATGTGTTATTGGATACCATAAAATTGAACAAGCTTTACTTGATCTTGGTGCTAGTGTGAATTTGCTTCCATACTCGGTTTTTCAAAAACTCAATCTAGGTGAGTTAAAACCGACTTCTGTGACTCTTTTGCTTGCTGATAGATCAATTAAAGTACCAAGAGGAGTAGTAGAAGATGTGTTAGTTCAAGTCGATAAATTCATTTACCCAGTGGATTTTATTGTCTTGGACACACAACCAGTGGAAGTAAGCAATTCAATTCCTGTTATTTTAGGGCATCCATTTCTAGCTACCTCTAATGCTTTGATTAATTGCAGGAATGGAGTCATAAAGCTATCTTTGGGAACATGACATTGGAACTAAATGTTTTCAATATGTGCAAACAACCACATGAAGAAGAAGATGAAATTGAGGAGGCTAATATGATCGAATCTATTGTGGAAGATCACATCAAAAAGGGAGTTCTTCTGACCCTTTGGAAACTTGTTTAGTGAATTCGTTAGAATCAAGTATGGAACTAGAACATGATCTTTCTGATATGTGTTCTTTACTGGATTGTGCACAGGTGTTGGAAAAAGGCTCAAAATCAAGATTTGAAGAATTGGGGCAAATGAATGAAAACAAGGAAGAGGAAGCTCCCAAGTTAGAATTGAAAGCCCTTACCTGAAGGACTGAAATATGCATATCTTGGGGAGAATCAGACATATCCGGTGGTAATTTCTTCATCCCTCACATGCGAGCAACAAGGTAAGTTGATAGAAGTGCTTAAAAGGCATAAAAATGCAATTGGGTGGACTTTAAAAGATATAAAAGGCATTAACCCTTTAATTTGCACACATAGAATACATTTAGAGGAAAATGCCAAAACATCTCAACAACCTCAAAGGAGATTAAATCCACACATGAAAGAGGTCATTAGGGCTGAAGTTCTCAAACTACTTGATGTGGGAATTATCTATCCTATTTCTGATAGTAAGTGGGTAAGCCCTACACAAGTAGTACCTAAAAAATCTGGCATTACAGTTGTTAAAATGAAAAGGGTGAATTATTGCCAACTCGTGTCTCATCTAGTTGGAGGATGTGCATTGATTATAGAAAATTAAATGCTGTCACTAGAAAAGACCATTTTTCCTTACCTTTCCTTGACCAAATTCTTGAAAGAGTAGCAGGAAACCCCTACTACTGCTTTCTTGATGGATACTCAGGCTACTATCAAATTCTCATTGCACTTGAAGACCACGAAAAGACCACATTCACGTGCGCCTTTGGCACTTTTGCATTTAGGAGAATGCCTTTTGGACTTTGTAATGCTCCAGCTACTTTTCAAAGATGCATGCTAAGCATTTTTAGTGACATGGTCGAGCATTGTTTAGAAGTTTTCATGGATGATTTAACTGTCTTTGGAAACTCTTTTGATAATTGTCTTGAAAACTTAGAAAAAGTCCTAAAAAGGTGTGTAGAAAAAGGTCTTATTTTGAATTGGGAAAAATGTCATTATATGGTCACTTCGGAATTGTCTTAGGTCATGTGGTGTCTTCTAAAGGAATTGAAGTGGACAAAGCAAAAGTGGAATTAATTTCCCATTTGCCTCCACCAAAAACAGTTAAAGAGGTCCGTTCATTCTTAGGGCATGCTGGATTTTATAGGAGGTTCATAAGAAATTTCAGTGCTATATCTAAACCTCTTTGTAACCTCTTAATAAAAGATACTTCCTTTGAATAGACTCAAGAATGTCAAAATGCCTTTGATACATTAATTGGGCTTTTAACAACTGCTCCAATTATGCAATCTCCTGATTGGTCCTTGCCTTTTGAATTAATGTATGATGCAAGCGACTATGCAGTCGATGCTGTCTTAGGACAAAGAAAAGAAGGTAAGCCTTATGTGATATACTATGCAAGTAGGACTTTAAATGATGCACAAATGAATTACACAACAACTAAAAAAGAACTACTTGCAGTGGTATTTGCATTGGACAAATTTCGATCTTATTTAATTGGCTCTCCCACAATTTTTTACACTGACCATGCAACTGTGAGATATCTAATGGCTAAACAGGATGCAAAACCTAGATTGATACGGTGGATCTTATTGCTCCAAGAATTCAATATCACAATAAAGGATAGGAAAGGAGCTGAAAATGTCGTTGCTGATCATCTTTCAAGATTAACAACAGAGACATTAATTGAAACTTCACCTATCAATGATTCTTTTCCTGATGAATTTTTATTTTCCGTTGCTACCGTACCTTGGTTTGCTAACATTGTAAATTTTCTTGCAACAGGAAAAATGCCACCTCATTGGAATGCTCAAGACAGAAGGAAATTTTTAATCGAGGTGAAAAATTTTTATTGAGATGACCCATATCTGTTCAAATATTGTCCATACCAAATAATAAGAAGATGCATACCCAACAATGAGGTAAGTAGTGTCATTAACTTTTGTCATTCTGAAGCATGTGGACATTTTTCATCTAGAAAAACAGCTGCTAAAATCTTGCAATGTGGATTTTATTGGCCCACCTTATTTAAAGATGCACATGCATTTTGTAAAACGTGTGAAAATTGTCAAAAATTGGGATCCATTTCAAAAAGAAACATGATGCCTTTGAATCCCATTCTTGTTGTTGAAATCTTTGACTATTGGGGTATTGATTTTATGGGACCCTTTCCACCATCATTTGGTTTTGTGTACATCCTTGTTGCAGTAGACTATGTTTCAAAATGGGTCAGGCAATTCCATGTCAAAAAATGATCACAAAACAGTTGTCAAATTCTTGAAGGAGAATATCTTAAGTAGATTTGGAATTCCTCGAGCCATTATTAGTGATGGGGATACACATTTTTGTAACAAACCATTTGAAACTTTAATGAAGAAATATGGAATAACCCATAAATTTCTACACCTTATCACCCACAAACAAGTGGACAAGTTGAATTAGCTAATAGGGAGATAAAACAGATCTTAGAAAAAACGGTTAACTCAAATCGTAAAGATTGGTCTTTAAGACTTAATGATGCACTTTGGGCTTACTGAACTGCTTTTAAAACATCATTAGGAATGTCTCCTTATAGACTAGTTTATGGAAAACATTGTCACTTTCCTGTGGAAATTGAGCATAAAGCTTATTGGGCCATTAAAACATTCAACACAAATTTGAATAATGCTTGCAAGTTACGTAAACTCCAACTGAGTGAACTTGAAGAAATCATGAATGAGGCTTATGAAAATTCTAAAATCTACAAAGAAAAAATGAAGGTTTTTCATGACAAATCCATTGTTAGAAAATCTTTTGAACCTTCACAAAAAGTTCTATTGTATGATTCAAGATTGTATTTGTTTCCTGGTAAACTTCGGTTTCGTTGGACTGGGCCTTTCATTGTTAAAAACGTTTTCCCTCATGGAGCAGTTGAAATTGAGAACCCAAGGAATGGTAATGTGTTTAAAGTTAATGGACAATGGTTAAAACCATTCTTTGAAAATTTTTACCAAAATGAAGAGTCCATTGCTTTAGTCGATCCTTTTTAAGGATTGATTTTTCCCGGTCAAGTGACGGATACGGTACTCCGTGACTTTTAAAGTCGGTTTTTCATTTCCCTAAAAATTGTTGCTCACCTTGCATTTATTTTCCTTTCTTTTCTCGCATTCTCACATGGACACCATTCTCTCAAATCTGCACAAACATTTCCCCTCTCTTCCTCCAAATGATTTGCTTAAAATTTACAAAGCTCGCGCAGAAAGAGTAAGGATGTTGATGCATAAAGGTATGCCCGTTGAAGTAAGATGGTTAATTGAAGCCAAGGTTCGATTTTCTTATGAATTTTCAGATAATCTTGTTTCTCACATGCCAGGTATGTGAAAAAGCTCTTACGCCAAAAAGCGAAGAGCGAAAAGGTTACAAGTTTGTCCCAAATGTGCAAGATGGACTTATAACCAGCGTTGCCGCTCTTTCGGATATTTGTCTAATAATCGAGAGGATAAGCTACAGTTTATCAAGAATGGACTGAGTAGGGAGTCTTTGGATGATATCCGGGTGACTCTTGAGACGCATTCTTGTGGACTTGTGCAGCATGAAATTTTTAACTTGTGGATACAATTCTGAGATGAGCAGGAACACTATAGTCTTGGGAATCTGACTCAAAATAACCCTGTTTGCCAGTTTATAAGAAAACTGGATGGGAAGCATATCCCCAACTCATATAAGGTGTTTAAGCCGTTTCTAGACGTAAAACCAGAGGAAGATGTGAGCCACAGTCATAACTACCTGTACATATGCATGCGTGCCATCATTTTTTGAATTTTAATGCCTCATAGCTGTCATTTTTGAATTTGTATCATTTTTTTGACTTATGGTGTCTTATTTCCTCGTCTTTTGAATTTTTATGCATTATTGTCAACTTTTTCAACAAATAACCGAGCTACCTAGCTAGATATCATCATTAGCATACCTTTTTTTGCAATCCATAAATACCACATGCCTTGTTCTCTTCTTCACACATAGTTAGAGAGTTGCATAGACATGGAGGGAACTTCAAAACGTCGAATCCAAAAGATATGTGTATTTTACGGATCTCAACCAGGTAAAAGTGAGGAGTTTGTAGAAGTAGCAAGTTATCTTGGTAGGCTACTGGCTGAAAGAAAGATTCATGTGGTTTATGGGGGAGGTAGCCTTGGATTAATGGGTTGTGTGTCAACAGCTGCACATGTAGGAGGTAGTCAAGTTTTAGGAGTGATTCCTAAAGCTTTGGCTATAGAAAACATTGTTGGAAAAACGATTGGGAAGGAGTTACAGGTCTCATCTATGCATGAACGCATGGCACATATGCTTATCAATTCAGATGCCTTTATTGCTTTACCAAGTGGCTTCGGGACTTTTGAGGAAATTTTTCAAATTGCCTCTTGGGCCCAACTAAATCTCCATCAAAAACCCATAGGTTTGTTGAATGTCAAAAATTTCTTTGAACCTTTGATAAGTTTTGTTGATGCAGCTGTGGAACAAAATTTTATCCCCCATTCGGCGAGAAAGATCCTTGTTTCTGCCACTTCTGCGGGCGAGTTACTTGACAAATTACAAGAAGTTGAGTATGAACCTGACCCAGCTAGTACTCAAATTAATTGGGTAGGAGGGCAAAACAAAAAGTGCAAATTGGATCTGAATCTCCGTTTGTAATGTTTTCTTGTGCTTTATTTTATTTTATTTTATAAGTCTTTCAGGTCATCTCTCTTGAATAACAGAAGCTTCAGGTAATGTCTCCTATCCTTTATCTCTCTACATTTAAACCTTGAGGACAATGTTTCATTTGGTTGGGGGGGAAGGATAGTAGACATAAGTGTGTCTTGAATTTTCTTTTTTTCTTGCAAAAAAAAAAAGCGAGTTAGTAATTAGATTCAGAGTGCGGTGTAAGGAGCTCAAATCTTCTTGAGACGCATTCTAGGTTAGGAATGGCAGAGTAGGGAGGGCCAGTTTGAACTCTTGAAACCCATTCTAACCAATTTGTCATTTTATTTTGATCTTGTGAACTCATTTTAGCTAACTTGATATTATTTAGTCTTGATTTTTGAATTTTATAACAAGGAGGTCTTATTCATTTCACTTTGAATTATTCAAATCTCTGAACTCTCACAACCTTATCATTTAAAAACTTGTGTGCTTATGTACTCATTAAGCAAGTATTCATGAACCTTTCTTCACACACACACACATACCTTGATGCATGATTGTGGGTAGCAAAATGAAATGTTGTAATATTGAGTTCTTTTGTTTTGTTTAGGATAACAACACAAAGGAAGGGGAAAGTTAAAAAAAAAGTGAAAAAAAGAAAAAAAAGAAAAAAATAGAGAGAGAAAGCAATTGTGGATAAGTTTGGTCTCGTAGCCTCCTTAATTCGAGCAATTAAGCCCGAGGGGTGCCTCAACACTAATACCCTAAGACCAACTGGTTTGGGAGCTATTGGCCCAAAGCTCGCTACATGGATTAAGGAGAAAGCTTAATGGGATTGACCATTGCACTATCCACAAGTTTCTAAGCAAAAATAAAACATCGGCAACCCGAGTCGTTAAGCTCGTAGGGGTGTCTTAACACCTAATGCCCTAAGGCCAACTGGTCTGGGAGTCATTAGCCTAAGGCTCGCTACATGGGTTAAAGATACATTCCTTAAAAAAAAAAGAGAAAAAAAATATATAAAATGAATAAATGCCCCTTACCTAAGGTTGTTAGCCTTAACAAATATTAGAACCGATATGGTTTCTTTCTAATAAGCCCTATAGTCATGTGTTGACTGAGCACAAAAAGAAGGTTTATAGATATCTTGACCGAAGGGTACATGAGTCATAAAAAAAAAATAATAATAATAATTGGTTGAGAGTTTGTTTATTTGAATAAAATCAAGGAGAGTGCAATAATGACCACCTTGGATGTAAAATTCTATAAATCACTTCTAAATAATAACGCTTTAATTGCGAGGGACTAGCAATAAGCTAGTTGGGGGGTGTGATGAACACTTAAATATGTATGTTTAATAAGAGCTTAGTTTATCATATTGCATTAATAGTGTCATTAAATTCCTCAACTTAAGCATATTTATAGTCTTTGCATCTTTGAAATTAACTTCCTCTTAATTTTGGTTTTGTTACAGGTTTGATAAAATGGGTATAACTCTCTATTTGTAGATTAGAATGGTGCAATTCTTAATGTTTTGGAAAGCCGACTCAATTGTCTACAAGATTGCATTTCACAAGCATCATCAAATTCGGGCTCTTAGTGGACCAAAATTGGGCTTGAAGTGAACCCATCTACAGTCTCGGCCCAGTCTGACCAGGCCTCAGTATTTGGATTGTATCTCTCCAAATACGTATCCAAATTGTGCAAATCAATATGTTCTAGAAAGCTGAGAGAAATATCTACAATTTCATGAAGACATGTGATTAAAATTCTCAACATTTCAATGTCAAAATTGATGGTCAAAGTCGGTGCCTAATGATCCCAATTGTCAAAGATATTTATAACTAATATTTGACAATTATGCCCTTGTAATTTAACAAGTTTGCCCCTGGATGTATCTATAAATAGAGGTGCCTTGTGACCCATGAGGGCATCTTGGCCTTGGCTAGAACATTTTGGCTTTTGCTAGGATCTTGTATTGTGTTTGTGTGTTTATGTTATTAATGAATTTCCTTTTTCTTGCATTTTATTTTCTTTCTATTATAATGTTCTTCTAATTTCTCTTTGCTAAGGTGAAAGGGTGAAACCCTTGATATGAGAATAAGGATTCTCTAACCCTTAATATGTGCTTAATAATCTTAATCTTATAATGTTTATTCAATATGATTTATATTTAATTTCTTAATCAATCTTGACACCACTCGTAAGGTGGAGGTCTTGCTCCATTGTAGACAATCATTAGCACATCAAATGTTTGGATCCTTCCTAGACGTCGTATGGTTCTTCCTTACCGACACAAGTCTAGTTAGGAACCTTGATTTGTTGTAGACATATGGTGATTGGCACATTGGATGCTTGAACCCATTTACAAGAAGTTGTATAAATATTGGTAATGAAACAAATATAATTCATATAACTAAAATGGGTTAATTATCCTTATTTGAAATATCAAGGGCGGATCCCCTAACCTTAGCCTTCATTATTATTGTGTTGATTTTTCTTGTGTGATTCTAATTTATTGTTTACAAACTTGTTCCTTATTTATATTTGTTAATATTATCTTGTCATCTCTTTAAATCATCTACATCATATTGCTTACTTTATAGTTTGTAGCGCTTAAATCTCCTTCCTCGTGGATCGACCCCGGACTCATTAGGTTTATTACTTCGACACTCCTATACTTGGGAGACAATCCTATTTTCGGATGTGTCATAAAGCTATGAATGCATCAGAATAAGCTAGCATCTAAGCTTTGTGTTCGTGCATGGATGTGACTCTAAGTTCATCCCTAATTGTTTTCCAGTTATATTTTGTACAGCTAAGGGAGTAGGAATAGTAACTAACACTCGGCTCTCTCCTAAGAATGCAGCTATAAAAACACACCCTATTAACCCAAGACTACCTCCTCCATATATGACATTTATGTTTCATTTGACTCATGGAGATGAAAAATTAGGTAGGAGTTTATTGATATGCAATTAAGGCTCACCCATACAATGAAATCGATTCCCTTCCCCACACTTAAAACATGTGCGCCTATTTTTCAGTAGGAAATAATCGATGCATTATGGCTCTCATTTTTAAAACGTGGGGACAGTTGTCAATGGGGGTTGCTCAATGCATAATTATTACTCCCACTCATATTTAAAATAAAGAAATTTGTTTTCGATGGGAGGTTAATTGATACATGCCTTTGCTTCCCCCACACTTGTCTCCTTCTTTTACTTGATGGGCAACCGTGTGGTCTGTCAAAAGTAAAAGACATCTTTGACTCAAAAATTAAAACAGTCAAAAACAATAATTCAAAACAAAAAAAAACAAATAAACAAAATGGCAAACATACGCTCAAGACACACAATAAACAAATAAATATAAACACTCCAAGAATATTAAATAATAAACATAAAAGATCAAACTCATAGGTTGCCTCCTAAGTAGCACTTGATTTAATGTCATTAACCCGACGTTCCTACAAAACAATATAAAATAAACAAGTAAACAAAATTAGGAAAAAGAAATGGCAAGTAAAAATCAAACACAAAAACAACTAAGTAAAAGAAAATAAGCAACAAGAAAATAAGAAAAATTCAAGCTAATTCAATCTGGTTCAGTTGGGATGAGAGTTGAAGTCAAAATCTTCTTCAAAGATTTGAAAATTTGGACAGGTTCATTAGTCTCCTCACTTGATTCTGCTTCAAGAATTGATGATTTAAGCTTGAATTCAAAATTTTGTTGAAGCAATGGTTGCAAATTTGATAGATGACATGAAGATTTCTATAATCTAAAGTGCTGTTGCAACCCAATCTAGGAAAGATTTTGGTTTCATCAAGGCAAAGTTTCTTAAAAATAGAACATGCCATCAAAATAATGTCTACACCATAATTATGAAATGCTTTATTAATGGAACAAGGAAAACTCCTTGAATTCTTTAATTTTTTAGGCATATTCTTTCTCAAAATGGTGCTGCACTTGTTTCTTAGATTCATCACTTCACGTTCTCCCAATTCCTTTTTGTTGGATAAAGTTTCTTTTGTGAATCTCATAAATTTGGGTGTTTGCTCTAACGAGTCTACAAAAGGATTGTTAATATATGTAATTTCTCAAAAACATCAAGAAATTTAGGAAATTGCTTATCTGAATTGTTCCTTCTGAGACGTTGAGGAAAAGGGATTTGTAGCAATGTGGTGGTGGTAATGTTGCTAGATATGGCTGCTTGATGTTCTCCTCAAAGTGACATGCATGTTGGCTGTTCTTAGTTTCTTTACAATTGTCATGGGACTAGTCCATTTGTTCCTCTCTTGCCAGTGCAATCATCATCACTTCCTCAATCTTTGTTTCAATGTTGCTTGAGAATGCTTCTTGAGGTTCTGCTGAAATCACACTTGCCAAAGGCTTATTTGCATTTCAAGATTTTGAATTGAGTTTGTTTGGCTTTGAAAAGTATTTTCTATTTTAGCCATGAATTAGGAGGTGTTTGTTGAAAATTTAGAAATACTTGCTGAAAATTTAGAAACATTGGCATCAAGTTGAGCAAGAGCTTGCTCCAAACTACTTTTCTCTTCTTTAGGTTGTAACATTTGAGAATCAAAATAATTAAGATCATTATCCCATGATTCTTTAGGAAAATTTGTCCAAGATGAATCATAGGTGTTTGGTATGTGTTTAAGGCATGGTAGTATTGTTGCCTTTGAAAGTTTGGCACATGTTTGGTTTGGCAAGTATTTGGGCCTGCAAAGAAGTTCCCAATTGTACAATCAATACTAAAATGATGTCCATTACACCATTTGCATACAACATTCAAATTCAAATTTCTCCCGTTCCTTGATGAGGCTCTGACTTTAACTTTTAGCACTTTTTTGAATAATGCCACTACTAAGTCCTTTAATTCATCTATAACTTCAATATCAATTTCCATGCCTATTGTTTTGTCTAAAAAACAAGAAAATCAACACACAAACAATTAAAAACAAGACTAAAATTTTTATGAAAAACAAAATGAATTCAAACTAAAATTAATGCTAAACAAATAATAATACAAAGTCAAATTCACAACGAACAATACTTAAAACTCAAAATCATAATCCATAACAATGCAAAAATCACAAAATCAATTTCAAGAATTCAATTCACTCTCAAACATCTCAATTTGCATTGAGTAAATTGGAAAAAACCAGAAAATCAACCAAAAACAATCTCAAAACTAGTTTTATAGCACCCTAAAAGCTTTAAAACATGATGGATAACCCCCTACAGAATTATCCAACTTTGAAAATTTGCACATACAGCCCTGTTGGAAAATTTTCACCAAATTGCTTTCAATCGGTGGAGTATGGGAGGCTTAGATCTCTCAGTTTGGACTGGTTAAGGAGGAGAGGAGTGGTGACTATCAGAATCTAGAAAAGAAGAGGAACACGAACGAGATGGGTAGCTAGTGGTGGTTGAAGGTAGTTTAGGTGGTGGTGATCCAAAGCTTAGATGGAGGTTTTCGGAGTGTTCCTGTGGTTGTCTAAAGTTGGTGCTGAAGGAACAATTGTTGGTGGAGTCCCAATCTACACTTTGGTAGGAGTGGTGATGTCTCACTCATCAACGGCTGGTGATGAACAGTGATTCAGATTGTGAATAATGGCGGTGATAGGAGGAAGAAAGGGTTGACTGATTTCAATTTAAAATTTTTTTGGAATTTTTTTTTTGCACAATTGAAAATAACACACAAATATTAAACCAAAGTAAAAAAAAATAAAAATTAAAAACACTAAAACAACAAACAATTATATATAAGAACTAAGAGAAAAATAAATACAAATTAAAACATAAGGAAAACAAAAAATAAATACAAAATTACATTAGATACCAACAACACACAAATTCAAACTAAAATGGAGTTAATTTATTTCGATATTAAAAAGAAAAACAATTCCCGACAGTGGTGCCAAAAACTTGTTGCGAAAAATCTACAAGCATACGGAATCGTTATAAGTAATAAAGTGAAAGTATAGATATCGTTCCCACGAGGACTGTTGTTACTAATTAGTAAACTTTTATTAAGTCTTATTTAAAATAAAAAGAATCAAAATTGAGATTTGATTTGTAAGGAGATTAAATAGAAAATTAACACTAAGAAAATGCAATCACGAAACTAAAAAGAGAATACAATGACACAACACTCTAGAGTATCGATTTCACCGTGATTAATCCACTCTAGTTATTAAATGCTATAATACTAGCCTTATTCTTAATTGTTGCCAATCAATCTCATCGATGTAATTGTTTTTCTTTCTCAAACAATAACAATGTATATTAGTAGATTATAATCACATCTTTGTCTCATCTAACTCACTATTAATACCCATTAAGCACAAGAAATCAATAAGATTGCACAAACAACATTCATATCTCTATCTCATGTTGATCTATGACAAAATAATTAAAGACTAATATGAATATCACTTCTCAGTCTCAATTCATATCTCAAATTATGCAAAAGTTGATCAGGCTTTCACAAGCATTACGCATATAATTCAATTGCTCAACAATAATGAATAAATAACTAATATATTGAATTTAATTAAGTAGAATATCATAATTCGGTTAAATCTTAACCCTAAAAGACATAACTTAATTCATACAAAAAAAAAACACATGACAAACATGACTGTGGACTTCTGACATTGAAAACCGTCGCTCCAACAGCCACAAAAAGGGAGAGAGTTTCTCTCTTTAATACTATTGACACAATTACACTTCTTAATAAATAAACATTCATACATGCATCAACAATAAAATCAAAAAATCCATAATTTCATATCATGGCATTCTAGCCTAGATTTGGATAAATTCTATCATGGTAATTCTACCTTATTGCATTTCTAGCAGAATTCACATCATTTATCATGGCATTTCTAGCCTAACATGTCATTCATGGCATATTCTAGCCTAAACATGACATTTCTAGCCTACTTCAAACAATTGAAATCAATCATAGCAATTCTAGCTCAAACAAGACATTCAAGGGTAAAACGGTACATATTCTATGCTATTTCCTAGCCTTCATCAAAGCAAGTAAATTTTTCTAGCATGATTCTAATCATGTGCTCTTAAGAGTGAGTCTAAGCATATACTCCTAGACATGTTTTTAAGCATACGCAGAGAAATTAAATTTTTAAGCGTGATTCTAGAAAAAGAATGTTTACGGACTTACCTCGACATGATTATCCATCTTACAAAACAAATTGGGTTAGAACAATTTGTAATAACCGTAAACATGCTCCTAAGCATAAAATATAACCCTAAACATGCTTCTTCTAAGAAATAAATATAAAAGAGAAAATGGGAAGGAGGAGAGAATTCTACTCTCGAGACGCACCATTTCCAAGTTTATAACAATAAAATGCCTAAAAATATTTATACTGGAAAAGACTTCTAGAATTCTTGATCATGTCTTCAAGAGAGAGAAAGATAATTGTAATTGACAATCGGTTTTTCTTACAAAGTGAGAGTAGAGCGATTTATATAGGAGAGGGTTAAAGATGAAAAATGAAGGTTTTAAGGCTAATTTCCATAAATAAGCCACAAAAGGCCGGGCGACCATCTCCAAATAGCTAGGAGGCTATCTGAGCCAGTCAGCCATTAGCCAATAGCTGATGGCTGACAGATGACCAGCCAGCTATCTTGGACAACCAGGCGACTAGTTGATGGCCAGCCGATCAATATCCATTCAGCTTTTTCCTTTTTCGTCATCCTTCGATGTAGTCCCTTTAGACCTTTGTTCCTTCGATCATGCATAACTTATCGAATTCAACTCCGATTTGTGTTCATAAATTTTTACGAAAGCTAGACATCCGTACCTTCGAACGGTGTATGAGTCATCATTATATTCCTTAAGGATTAATTTCTGTGATTTTTCAAAGTCATATGTCAGTTTTTGAGGCTCTTCAACAACTCCTTCTCCCCCTTCTCTTCTTGGCCCTCAAGGGCATTTTAAACCTTTTCTTTGCTCAATCTTCATCTTTATTCCTTCATCGAGCCTAAAAAATTTTAATGTGTAAAATTTTATTCACATAAAGCTTTGCTAAGTGGTGAAAAGTTTAATAGTCATGGCAGTTGTGCTTAAATGTTGAAGAAATCAAGAATAAAACTCAACTAATAAAAGAATAAAGCATACAAACAACGCAATGTCAAGCATTATCAAAGATCTAGTTCTAATGGGCATCATAGGACATTGATCATCGACAAGACCAAACAACTCATAAGTTTTAACTCAAACAAAGCCTTCAAAGTAATCACACCAAAATGTTAAAGCAATCAAATCATATTTTTGAATTCGAAATGGACATTGTCTTAACAATCTCACCCCAAGTGATAGCTTTATTGCTTAGTCAAACTTGATTATCTTGCCCCCAGCCAAATTTTGCATTTAAAGGGATTCAATACTATTTCCTTTGTTAACTCTGAGCTAGTCAACTGGGTGGTTGCTAGTAAGGGTGATAAGTTACGGTGAGTGTTTAGTTATTTTGTTTCAGGATTTAAAATCGTACCATTATCAATGAGATCTTGTATCTTATAATACAACCGACTGCAGTAACTATAAGATATCCATTGTTTTGATAAAAATCATAGAACTTATTACTTCTACAATTAGATAAGAGAGGATCTCGTGGTGGGAGTGGTATAACTATTAGTCGAGCCTTAAGCATCTTAAGGACTTGGGACAAAGATTGCCCAGCTTATTGAATTCTTTCTTCTAATGCTATTTTGCAACATTTACTTTAGCATCCCTGGCACTACTCCACCAAAATTGTTTGGAATTTATGGTTGTGATGATCTATGTGGCGATAGAGTTGAATAGCAAGTCAAAGTCAACTTTTGGATTAGTAGCGCTGTTAGTTGGGCCATTTACAACTTCAATATCTCTATATATATTTGCACTTATTTTGTCAACCTTGTTATTTAAACCATCATTTGATGTCCTTTTGATTCAATGTCCTCTTCCTCCTTTTTTGTTTTTTCTATATACCATTGCTTACTTGTTTCCCCTTATCTAGGCGAGATCGCTCACTCTAAGCTACTACTAGTGCTTTATTGCTTTCCTCACCATTTCCTTTTCCTTCACTTTCCCTATCATCCCCAAAATTATAGAGGATTTCAATTTTGGGTATTTCATCCCAAATTCTCTTCACTTCTTCAATTCATTTTTCTTGCTCTATTCTATCCTCTATCACTTTTATTGTTTCCTTGATTCTTTTCTTAGCTCTTTTCTTTAGCTCCATTCTTTCCTTTTTGACCTTATCTACCCTTTCAATTTCCTTGATATCAATAATGGAACTTAGTACATATTCTTTAATCAAACTAAAGTCAATCATGCAAATAATGTTTTTTGTTGTTTTGGTTCAAGGATTTTGCCACTATGAATTAGGTTTTAGATCTCTTGGTAAAGATAGGTACTTCTGTCAATAGTATTGTTAGGTGTTTGATGGAAGCCACAATGTTCATAGTGCTTGAATTAGCTGCGAGTGGGTTTGGTAGAGGTCTTAGTTGCAAAGGAAGCAAAAAAGAGTATGCACGAAGTTTCTCGACTCCTAACTGACTGAAGTTCCTCTCCTACTTTGTAGAGTCCACTTCAACATTTTTAGTGTTGAGCCCACTAACTTGATTAAAACTCCATGCATTCCTATTTGGGAAATACTTCTTTGTCGAGCTTTCACACCTTCAATTTGAACACCCAACTCGTGTAAATCTTTAAAAGTTTTGATAGGAATGCTAAAAAGTCTCTCACAAATGGTATGGTGTGGACCTTTGATTGCCATCCTCGCTCGGTTGTTTTTTACTGGTAAATTCACCATTCTTGCTGCTTTGCCCTCTAGCAAGTCAGGTAATTAGAAAACATCTTGTTATGCTCTTGATAAGTGGCTTCCAAATCCTATAAAGTCACCTATGACTAAACGTTGTGTTTGTATTGGTCTATGAATCTTTCTACCAACTCATTCCATTCTTTTTTTGTAGCCTTCTTTAATCAGATGTATCATTCCACCATTCCATGGTGTTGTCATCAAGATAGTAAGTGAACATCCTTAAAATTAACCCCTTAGAAAGCCAACTGGTCCCTATCACAGTCACGTATCGCTTCAGGAATAATTTAGGATCACCACTGCCATCAAACTTTGCCAAATGTGGCATCTTAAACTTGGGCAGAAGGCAACAGTCCCCACTAATGGCATATCTTTTAAATCTCAAGTCCCTTGACTCATTTCTTCTTCACTAACGCCTAAAGCTTTTCTATTCTCTAGCCAGTCTCCTCATGGCCTCTATCTATTTTTCTTCTCTTACTCATTTACACTCCACTTCATCAAAGAAGTCCTCATGAGCATTATTCCTATTATGATCTTCACTGTTATCTTTTGTGTTAAGATCCCGAGCCATTGGGATTCTCAACATATGGGTTTTCAGAGGTGTTCATAGTAGTATTTGTATTTGGGTTTGTCATGAATCTAGTGAACATTTTCATCATCTATTTTATTTGTCAATTTATATTCTTTATGTTCTCATCTATCTTACAGAATTTCCTCTTGGTTTGCCATATCTACTAAAGCCTCAACTTGTTCAAGTCTTCCTTTTCTTCTAGCCTAAGCTTTGATGGTTACAAAATGAGATTATCAATGTGATGCATGTATGAATGAATGCAATGCATGCTTAAACATCAGCATAAGAGTCAGACAGATAAAGCAATACAACCTTCCAACCTTATTTCTCTCACAAAAGGTACAGTCTTTTCCTCTAAGATTATTAGCCTTGATCCCAAAATGAAAACACGGCACATGGGACCTGATGTAAAGCTCTTTCTAATCCCATAGAAAACTGATGTGATTTTGCTTCATCGTTGAGCTACTATAAAACTGTTATTAATGACTACTTGGCCATTCATATTTTTAATAAAAAATCCCATGGTATCCAAATACGGTTAGCTCTAAGGCTACATGATAATTTTGATGATAAGAATACACATTGATTAATTGAGATTTACTAACATGTTTATTTATGTGCAAGAGTAATATCATTGAAATAATTGTAAACTCAAGAAAAGGCTTATTAAAATGAAGTGTTGAAGCTAAGGAGAAGACTACATGTTAAAGGCACTAAAGTTGAAAAACAAGGTTTGACTTAAGGAATGTGACACATGAGCAATGCTCAATCAATTGGTCATATATATCTTTACAGATGTCCAAACGATGTGATTCATGAGCCTTTGAAAAGCTTGCTCAATTTATAACATTTCATATGTTTTAAAGAAATTCAAATTTCAAGTGTAAGGTTGTCCAAATCATCATGCAAGTCGAAAGACAAATGGAAGCAGCTGACATGAGCACTGAATACTCTTTTGGACATATCTTGAGCTAAAAAAATCTAAATAACTTGATTCTTATGGCATTGGAAAGAGGACATAATGAGACACATTTCATATGTTTTGAAAAAATTCAAATTTCAAATGGAAGGCCAACATAATTGACATGAAATTGGGTGGACTAACACAAGGAAGAAAAATCAACTCACATGAGCACTGAATGGTGTTTTGGCCATATCTTACGATAGAGATATTCAAATTCTTTGATTCTTAATCTTTTGGAAAGCCTATTAAAATATGCAGATCTTTTATGTTTTGAAGAAATTCAAATTTCAAACGGAATGCTGACAGAATTATCATTCAATTCGGTGGACTGACACAAGGAAGAAAAATCAAGTCACATGAGCACCGAATGATATTTTGGCCATATCTTGAGCTACAGATATCCAAATGACTTGATTCTTGATGCGTTGGAAAGCTTATTCAAATGTTCAGATCTTTTATGTTTTGAATATTTTCAAATTTCAAACAGAACATTGACAAAAATGGCAGACAATATTATGGTTTTTATGGTGGGCAGAAAATTTGGAGATGGTGTCTTCACTTGATTAAGTTCATCCTATTTGCCTATAAAAAGAGCCATTCTCCTATGCATGCATTCAGAAAGCCAAGAGCAAGAGAAGCATTTATCAAAAAAAAAAACGAGAGAAATATCAAGTCTAGAGAGCTTTTATATTCTTTATCTACTCTTTGAAAAGAGTTATACTTTTGTTGTAAAAATTATCTTTGTTCTTGTATTGTGGTGAGAGTGAGAAATTCTTGTAAAGGATAAAAGTTATCCTTGAGAAAACTCTTCTTGTGTGTGTTATCAAGAGTTGAAGAAGTTGCCTTGGTGAGGTTGTTCATCAAGAAGAACTCTTGGTGTGGTGTTATCAAGGGTTGAAGGAAGTTGCCTTGGTGAGGTGTTCATCAAGAAGAACTCTTGGTGTGGTGTTATCAAGGGTTGAAGGAAGTTGCCTTGGTGAGGTTGTTCATCAAGAAGAACTCTTGGTGTGGTGTTATCAAGAGTTGGAAGAAAGTCTTGGTGAGGTTGTTCATCAAGCAAGTTGTAAAGATTTCTACAACTTAGTGGAAAGCTTAGCTCGTGGAGCTAGGAGCCCGTGGACGTAGGCAAGGTTTGCCGAACCACGTAAATTGAGTTTTCACTCTCTTTATCCCTATCTCTTTATATTTACTTGCATTTGTGATTGTTCTTTATTGCTATTCTCTTGATTGCATTCTATTTTCATCTTCTTCACCTTTATTTCAAAGAAAGAGTTAAATAATTTTGATCTTTCAAGAAAAGTTTTCTAATCCGTTTTTATAAATAAAAACCCAATTCACCCCCCCTCTTGGGTTGCCAACCTGGGTCAACAAGTGGTATCAGAGCAAGGTTGCTCAATTTTTTAAATCTTAATCGATTTTTGAGCTATGAACTTTTAATTCAACTTCATATGTTGAGGGGCTTTCTATTTCTAGACCTTCATTTTTTAATGGAAGTGATTACTCTTATTGGAAAACTAGAATGAGTATTTTCTTGAAATTTTTTGATTCTGATTTGTGGTCTATTGTTTTGGAAGGACCTTTTGTTCCTACCAAAATTGAAAATGGGGAATGCATGCTTAAAGAACCTAAAGAGTTAGTGAAGATGATAAAAAGAAATTGAGTTTGAATGCTAAAGTTATGAATGTGTTATATTGTGCTCTAGATAGAAATGAGTTTAATAGAATATCTACTTGTTCTACGGCACAAGAAATATGCCACACACTTGAAGTAACTCATGACGAAACTAGTCAAGTTAAAGAATCCAAAATTAGTATGCTAGTTCATAGTTATGAGCTTTTTAAGATGAAATCGGATGAATCAATTTCTGAACTGTTTACTAGATTTACGGATATTATTAATAGTTTGAAATCTCTTGGTAAATCTTATTTTAATGTTGAAATAGTGAGAAAGATTCTTAGGTGTCTACCAAAATCTTGGGAGCCAAAGGTGACGGCAATTCAAGAAGCAAAAGACCTCACCAAACTACCATTAGAAGAACTTATGGGTTCTCTCATAACTCATGAAATCATCTTGAAGGAGAATAAAGAAGAAGATTGCGATGTGGCAAGCATGTGCTTCATGGCTTTAAGAGAAAATGAGATAAGTATTCTAAACCATGATCCTAAGCTTTCATATGATGAATTACTTGAAGCATTCCAAAATTTATATGTGCAAGTTGATAAACAAAATTCAAAAATCAATGCTTTCAAAAAGAAGTCAAAAATCATGTTATCTCAATTAGAAGAGTTGATGGAAATAAATGAAGCTTTAGAAAATGAAAAGGAAATTTTAAAGCAAAAAGATTTTGAAAGTTTGGAAAATCAAATACATTTATTAAAAACTGAAAATGAGATTTTAAAACAAAAGGATTTTGATAAATTAGAGAAAAAAAATGTTATTTTGAAAAAGGAAAATAATGACTTAAGAAATATTGTTGATAGTTTTACAAAAAGCACAAAAATTTTGAATTCTATGTTACAAAACTAAAGGTGTGTTTTTGATAAAAGAGGGTTAGGATATAAAAGTCATAAAAATCAAAAATATTTTAAAAACTATTTTGTTCATGCATCTTCTATGAATAATCCTAATCATTCATGTACTTATTGTGGAAGAAAAGGACACAAAGTGCATCTTGCTACATTAAGAGAAATCCTAATTTGAAACAAATATGGGTTCCAAAAAGTACCATAACTAACTCCCTAGGACCCAAGAACATTTGGGTACCAAAAAGTTGCTTTTTGAATATTGATTGTAGAAACAAAGGAGTGGCAAACACAAGTGTTACTTAGATAGTGGATGCTCAAGGCATATGACCGGAGATGCCTCCAAGTTCTCAAGATTAATCATGAAGAATGGAGGATATGTGACATTCGGTAATAATACCAAAGGAAGGGTAATCGGACATGGTGATATTGGTAACCCTTCTTCACCTATTATTGAAAATGTTTTTCTTGGTAATGGTTTGAAACATGATTTGATTAGCATTAGTCAATCGTGTGATAAGAGATGTTTTGTTGCTTTTGAGCCTAATAGATGTGTCATTAAGAATGTTAGTAACAATAAGAAATTATTTGTTGGTAATAGATGTGGTAATATTTATACAATTGATATTGATGTTAATGATCATGTAGAAAATTGTTTCATTGTTAATCATGATGCTTGGTTATGTCATAGAATATTAGGTCATGCTAGCATGGACACAATTTCAAAAATTTCTAAAAATGATTTAGTTGATGGTTTTCCAAAAAGTAAAATTTGAAAAGGATAAGATTTGTGATGCTTGCCAATTTGGAAAACAAGTGAGAACTTCTTTTAAACAAAAAGTAATTTATTTCAACAAATAATTCTCTACAATTACTTCATTTGAATTTATTTGGACCATCAAGAACTCAAAGCCTTGGTCGAAAGTATTATATTTTTGTTATTGTGGATGATTGTTCAAGATTCACTTAGGTGTTATTCTTGAAAACTAAAAATGAGGCCATACAAGCTTTTTCAAAATTTGCAAAAAGAGTCCAAAATAAAAAAGGGTTCTATTGTGTCCATTAGGAGTGATCATGGTGGTGAAGTAGACAATGTTGCATTTGAAAATCTTTGTGATGAAAATGGTTTGAGCATAATTTTTCCTCACCTAGAACTCCACAACAAAATGGTATTGTTGAAAGGAAAAATAAGACTATCCAAGAAATGGCTAGGACCATGTTACTTGAAAATAATTTGCCAAAATATTTTTGGGCCGAAGCCGTTAATACCGCATGCTTAATAATCAATAGAGTCCATGTTAGAGCTTTAATAAAGAAAACTCCTTATGAACTTTGGAAAGGAAGAAAACCCAAAATTGGATTTTTTAAAGTTTTTGGATGTAAATGTTTTATTTTAAATACTAAGGATAACCTTGGAAAATGTGATGCAAAAGCCGATGTTGGAATTTTTGTGGGCTACTCCAACCATAGTAAAGCATATAGAGTTTTTAACAAAAAGACTCTTACTATTGAAGAATCTATGCATGTTATAGAGTTTTTAACAAAAAGACTCTTACTATTGAAGAATCTATGCATGTTGAATTTGATGAAACTAATATTATTTCTTCAAAGAATTTAGATGATGATATTGTTGAGCTAGAAAGGCAAATCAAGGAATCAAGGCTTGATGAAACGAGCCAAGATGAATTACAACTTTAACAAGAAAAGCTTGTGAAAGTAAATGATTCTTCCCAAGAATTACCAAAGGAATGGAGGTATGCAAAAGCTCACCCTAAAGATCTCATTATCGGTGAACCATCACAAGGTATGAAAGTTAGATCTTCTTTTAAGAACTTTTGTAATCATTTTGCTTTTGTCTCTCAATTTGAACCAAAATCTTTTAAAGAAGCCGAAAATGACGAAAGTTGGATTTTGGCTGTGCAAGAAGAATTGAATCAATTTGAGAGAAATCAGGTTTGGGAATTAGTCCCTAGACCCAAAAATCATTCTACTATAGACACTAAATGGATTTTTAGAAATAAAGTAGATGAAAATGGCACCATTATTAGAAACAAAGCTAGACTTGTTGCTCAAGGATACAATCAAGAAGAAGGTATTGAGTATGAGGAAACTTTTGCACCGGTTGCTAGATTAGAATCCATTAGAATGTTGTGTGCATTTGCATGTTATAAAAATTTTACATTATATCAAATGGATGTCAAAAGTGCATTTTTAAATGGTTACATTATGGAGGAAGTATATGTAGAGCAACCTCTTGGTTTTCAAAATCATGATTTTCCAAACCATGTTTTCAAACTCAAAAATGCACTTTATGGCTTGAAACAAGCACCAAGAGCATGGTATGATAGATTGAGCAAAGTTCTCATTGATAATGGTTTCGAAATGAAAAAAGTTGATACTACTCTTTTTGTTAAAACAAAAAATGATGATTTATTAATTGTTCAAATCTATGTTGATGATATTATATTTGGTGCTACTAATGTCTCTATGTGGGAGGAATTTTCCAAGTGCATGCAACAAGAATTTGAAATGAGCTTAATGGGAGAATTAAATTTCTTCCTTGGACTTCAAATCAAGTAATCAATAGATAGGATCTTCATTAATCAAGCTAAATACACAAGAGATCTTCTCAAGAAGTTTGGCATGGATAATTCAATGACATATAACACACCTATGGGTACATTAACCAAGCTTGATAAAGATAAGAAAGGAAAAGATGTTAAGGTAACAAAATATCGAGGTATGATTGGCTCTCTTTTGTATTTAACTGCTAGTAGACCTGATATTATGTTTAGTGTGTGTATGTGTGCTAGATTTCAATCTTGTCCAAAAGAATCTCACCTTAAGGCTGTCAAAAGGATATTTAGATATCTTCTTGGAACCATGAATCTAGGTCTTTGGTATCCTAAGTGTGATAATTTTGATCTAATTAGTTATTCTGATGCGGACTTTGCTGGAAGTCTTCTTGATAGAAAGAGCACTAGTGACTCTTGCCATTTTCTAGGACATGCATTAGTCTCATGGTTTAGTAGAAAACAAAATTCTGTTGCCTTATCAACCGCGGAAGCCGAGTATATTGCAGTAGGAAGTTGTTGTGCACAATCTCTTTGGATGAAACAAATTTTAAAAGATTATGGGGTGGTATTTGATCATATTCCCATCAAATGTGACAATACAAGTGCCATCAACATTTCAAAAAATCCCATACAACACTCTAAGACTAAGCATATAGAGATAGACATCATTTTATTAGAGATCATGTGCAAAAAGGTAATATTTCTTTAGAATTTGTTCCCACCGATAAACAATTAGCCGATATATTTACTAAACCCCTTAGTCAAGATAGATTTTGCATAATTAGGAGAGAATTAGGCATGTTGGATATGTCTTAATTTTGCTTTAATATGATAATCTTTGAATGGTAGCATATGTTAAGGGGGAGAATATATTTAGCGGAGTAGTTAATTTGATTACGTCTTTTTGATGATAACAAAAGAAGGAGAAATGGTTGGATTGCTTATATTCATAACAAGTGCCATTTTTTTGTCTATTCTTCATTTTATTTTCATTCTTTATTTTAGATATTATTTTAAAGCAATCAATGGTTTGTCATCGTCAAAAAGGGGGAGATTGTTAGCCCTAAGGCTACATGATAATTTTGATGATAACAATACACATTGATTAATTGAGATTTACTAACATGTTTATTTATATGTAAGAGTAATATCATTGAAATAATTGTAAACTCAAGAAAAGGCTTATTAAAATGAAGTGTTGAAGCTAAGGAGAATGCTACATGCTAAAGGCACTAAAGTTTAAAAACAAGGTTTGACTTAAGGAATGTGACACATGAGCAATGCTCAATCAATTAGTCATATATATCTCTATAGATGTCCAAATGATGTGATTCTTGAGTCTTTGAAAAGCTCGCTCAATTTATAACATTTCATATGTTTTAAAGAAATTCAAATTTCAAGTGTAAGGTTGTCCAAATCATCATGCATTTTGAAAGACAAATGGAAGCAGCTGACATGAGTACCGAATACTCTTTTGGACATATCTTGAGCTAGAAAAATCAAAATAACTTGATTCTTACAGCATTGGAAAGAGGACATAATGAGACAGATTTCATATGTTTTGAAGAAATTCAAATTTTAAATGGAAGGCCGACATAATTGACATGCAATTTGGTGGACTAACACAAGGAAGAAAAATCAACTCACATGAGCACTGAATGGTGTTTTGGCCATATCTTACGATACAGATATTCAAATTCTTTGATTCATAATGTTTTGGAAAGCTTATTCAAATATGCAGATCTTTTATGTTTTGAAGAAATTCAAATTTCGAGCAGAATGCTGACAGAATTATCATTCAATTCGGTAGACTGACACAAGAAAGAAAAATCAAGTCACATGAGCACTAAATGGTATTTTGGCCATATCTTGAGCTACAGATATCCAAATGACTTGATTCTTGATGCGTTGGAAAGATTATTCAAATGTGAAGATCTTTTATGTTTTACATATTTTCAAATTTCAAACGAAACATTGACAGAAATGGTAGACAATATTACAGTTTTTATGGTGGGCAGAAAATTTGGAGATGGTGTCTTCACTTGATTAAGTTCATCCTATTTGCCTATAAAAGGAGCCCTTCTCCCATGCATGCATTCAGAAAGACAAGAGCAAGAGAAGCATTTATCAAAAAAAAAAACAAGAGAAATATCAAGTCTAGAGAGCTTTTATATTCTTTATCTACTCTTTGAAGAGAGTTATACTTCTGTTGTAAAAATTATCTTTGTTCTTGTATTGTGGTGAGAGTGAAATCTTCTTGTAAAGGATAAAAGTTATCCTTGAGAGAACTCTTTCCTTGGTGAGGTTGTTCATCAAGAAGAACTCTTGGTGTGGTGTTATCAAGAGTTGAAGGAAGTTGCCTTGGTGAGGTTGTTCATCAAGAAGAACTCTTGGTGTGGTGTTATCAAGAGTTGAAGGAAGTTGCCTTGGTGAGGTTGTTCATCAAGAAGAACTCTTGGTGTGGTGTTATCAAGAGTTGAAGGAAGTTGCCTTGGTGAGGTTGTTCATCAAGAAGAACTCTTGGTGTGGTGTTATCAAGAGTTGAAGGAAAAAGTCTTGGTGAGGTTGTTCATCAAGCAAGTTGTAAAGATTTCTACAACTTAGTGGAAAGCTTAGCTCGTGGAGCTAGGAGCCCGTGAACGTAGGCAAGGTTTGCCGAACCACGTAAATTGAGTTTGCACTCTCTCTATCCCTATCTCTTTATATTTACTTGCACTTGTGATTGTTCTTTATTGCTATTCTCTTGATTGCATTCTATTTTCATCTTCTTGGATTGCTATACCTAGGTCAACAAATACCACTAGAGCCTGATGAATACTTAAATATGTATATTTAATAAGAGCTTAATTCATCATATTTCATTAATAGTGTCATTAAATTTCTCAACTTAAGCATATTTGTAGTCTTTGCATTTTTTAAATTAACTTCATCTTAATTTTGGTTTTTGTTACAAGTTCGGTAAAATAGGCATAACTTTCTATTTATATGTCAAAATGATGCAAATCTTGATTTGTTGGAAATCTGATTAAATTATCTACAATATCATATTTCACAAGCATCATGAAATTCGAGCTCTTAGCGGACCGAAAATGGGCTTGAAGTGAACCCATTTGCAGTTTCGACTCAGCCTGACTATGCATCTGTATTTTGACCATATCTCTTTATATACGTATTCAAATTGCATAAATCAAGATGTTCTAGAAAGCTGAGAGAAATATCTACAACTTTCATGAATACATGTGATCAAAATTCTAAATAATTTAGTGCCAAAATTAGTCGTCAAAGTCAATGCACATGATAATCCAAACTGTCAACAAGATATTTTACAATTTTTTCTTTTTAATTTGACAAGTTTGCCCCTAAATGTATCTATAAATAAAGGTATCGTGTGACCTATTGGGCATCTTGGCTCTTGTTGGGATCTCTTATTATTGTGTTTTTCTCTCTTCTGTTCTAATGTTATTAATAAATCTTCTTTTTCTTGGAATTTGTTTTCTTTCTTTTATAATACCTTGCTAAATTCTCTTTTGCTAAGGTGAAAGGGTAAAACCCTTGATATGATAATAAGGATTTTCTAACCCTTGACATATGCTTAATAATCATAATCTTGTATCGTTTATTTTATATATTTTATATTTATTTTCTTAATCAATCTTGACATCACTCGTAAAGTGAAGATCTTGATCCATCGTAGACAATCCTTGGCACATTAACTGCTTAGATTCTTTCTAGATATCGTATGATTCTTCCTTAATGACATGAGTCTAGTTAGGAACCTTGATTTGTTATAGACATATGGTAATTGGCATATTGGATGCTTTAACCCATTTACAAGAAATGGTATAAATAATGGTAATGAAACAAATATAACTCATATAACTAAAAGTGGGAATAATGCCCTAATTTTCCTAGGGCTATATAAGTCATTATGGAATTGGTCTAGGATAATAATTATGACTATAATAAGTTAAAAAAAAAAAGAAAGAAAAGAGGATTATTTATATTTAAATTAGAAGTTTTATTCCTTTTAGGATACCTTAACCCCATCTAGTATATAAACAGTATTATAATATTGCAACTAGGGTTTTTAATGTAAAAATTTTAGGGAAGGCTTTGGAACTCAGAGATTTTAAGGTAAGATTATATTTCTTTTAGTTTGATTTATAATCTTTATTAAAATTATTTTTGTTCTCCAGATTTGTGCTAGGGTTTCTGCAGAGAATTTATGAACAGCTTAGGATTTTCGAATTTTTTTTGGATAATTACAATTCTATTTTCAGCCTGGTTTTCTCATATGTTATTATAGACATGTATATGAATGTACAAAATTTATTTCACAAACAAATATTAAGATTTCAATTTATTACGAATTTTTGAACTCTCTGTCGAAAATCTGGAAAATACTGTAATTCCTGGATGTTGCGAATTTTGGAATTTTTTTTCATATGCTAGAGGAGTCAGAAATTCCTCAAATTTTATATGCTGCTTCGTCAGGATAATATATACGGTTATGTAAATTTTCACGATTTTTAAACGTGTATAATAATTGTTATGAAATTTTGAGTTTGAAACATTTTAATCTGAAAATTCTAGACAGAATTGACTGGCAGAGAACGAAAATCATTTAAAAATAGTTTCTGAACGTAATTTGCTTTGAAAAATTTTCATTTGAATACTTCATGTGTCTAGTTCACCTCTGAAAAATTTTAGGTTAATCAGATAAGGATATAAGTTTTTAAAATTTCTGGAATGAGCTCTGTTTTGGGTATCAGACTTAGGCAGAACGGTTTGTCTAGGAATTTTAAGGGAATTTTGTAGAACATTTGAGGTTTTGAGATCATGAATTTATCAAGGTTTTTTCTGGTTATGTCTTAGGACAATCGTTGGACGAGTAGGAGCTAGGATATTTGTCTTTTCGGATCGATCAAGGTAAGTAATATCATACATGTACTATGGTTAAAGTGTAACGTGTTCTTAATAAATATTTTGATTTGTTAGAACATATTTTTATGTGATATTATATGATTTATTTTCTGTTTTAGAATGAAATTATGGAATTAGAGTTTTAGAAAAGTGTTTAAATTGATTCTCAAAAACTGTTTTCATATTAAAGGCAGTTTTTAGTGAAAGGAACTTTTGACGAATCTTATTATTATCTATGAAAAGTTATTTGTATATGTACTTTGAGGATTGTGTGATTTGCAATGGTTTTTGGAATGTTTTGACTCATTGTCCTTAGTATCGATATGAATTCTGAACCCAGCTCTGGTATTAGTGTGTGCACACGACTTTTGGACCTGGTCACTGGGGATACAGGTGACATACTTTTGGGCCGGGTCACCGGGATTACAGGTGACATACTTTTGGACCGGGTCATCGGGGATACAGGTGACATATTTTTGGACCGGGTCACCGGGGATACAAGTGACATACTTTTGGACCGGGTCACCGGGGATACAGGTGACATATTTTGGGCCGGGTCACCGGGATTACCGGTGGTACTATGTGACAAGATTCGATAAATGTTTTCTGACCTTTAATGATTGTGAATGGTTTCTTTGATTTTAAATGTTACAAATGCTTATGACTCCGTTTTACTAAGATATGATTTTTCGAATTGAAGTATTAAACTATGAATTTGATGATGTTTTTATAATTGTTTTAAGATATTAAATGGTTGTGTACGATTTTACTTACCGAGTTGACGGCTCACCCCTCATCTCTAACATTTTATCAGAGTAGCGCAGCGGAAGAGTAATCGGGCTTGATGGTTGATGTCGAGGCTTTAGTTCATTTTTGAAATTATGCAATAAGAAGATCCCTTTTTATTGTAATAATTGTGTCTGAAACTTTGATTATTAGACTTTGTTTTGATTAGAGAGACATTAAATGTATAGTTCTGTTCACTTTTTCTTAATAAGAAGGATTATTGAAGATTTTGTTTAGAGATTTATTATTAGTGATGTCCAAGCATATTAGCAATACTTGTGTTTCGGCTTTGGGGCGTTACAGTTATGGTATCAGAGCTTAGGTATATGATTCTGTAGACTATAAAATGTCAATAGGAAGTTGTGACTTAGATCGAAGATGATAAGTTTTCTTTAGATCTTAGAAACCTAGAACATTGGGACACAGGATTAAGGATTGGCTAAAGAGGAGAGACTTTAACACTAGTAATCAGGCAGACAACAGTCAAGCAAAGAAGCCAAAGACTCAAGATTAAGGAAGTTGAGATATGCATCAAATTTCGAGGATGAAATTTTGTTAAGGGGGGAGAATGTAACAACCCTAATTTTCCTAGGGCTATATAAGTCATTATGGAATTGGTCTAGGATAATAATTATGACTATAATAAGTTTAAAAAAAAAAAGAAAGAAAAGAGGACTATTTATATTTAAATTAGAAGTTTTATTCCTTTTAGAATACTTTAACCCCATCTAGTATATAAACAGTATTATAATATTGCAACTAGGGTTTTTAACGTAAAAATTTTAGGGAAGGCTTTGGAACTCAGAGATTTCAAGGTAAGATTATATTTCTTTTAGTTTGATTTAAGAATCTTTATTAGAATTATTTTTGTTGTCTAGATTTGTACTAGGGTTTCTGCAGAGAATTTATGAACAGCTTAGGATTTTCAAATTTTTTTTGGATACTTACAATTTGATTTTCAGCCTGGTTTTCTTATATGTTATTATAGACATGTATATGAATGTACAAAATTTATTTCACAAAAAAATATTAAGATTTAAATTTATTACGAATTTTTGAACTCTCTGTTGAAAATCTGGAAAATACTGAAATTCCTGGATGTTGCGAATTTCGGAATTTTTTTTCATATGCTAGAGGAGTCAGAAATTCCTCAAATTTTATATGCTGCTTCTTCAAATATATACGTTTCTGTAAATTTTCACGATTTTTAAACGTGTATAATAATTATTATGAAATTTTGAGTTCGAAACGTTTTAATCTAAAAATTCTGGACAGAATTGACTGGCAGAGAACGAAAATCATTTAAAAATAGTTTCTGAACGTAATTTGCTTTGAAAAATTTTCATTTGAATACTTCATGTGTCTAGTTTGCCTCTGCAAAATTCTAAGTTAATCAGATTAGGATATAATTTTCTAAAATTTCTAGAATGAGCTCTGTTCTGGGTATCAGACTTAGGCAGAACGGTTTGTCTAGGAATTTTAAGGGAATTTTGTAGAACATTTGAGGTTTTGAGATCATGAATTTATTAACGTGTTTTCTGGTTATGTCTTAGGACAATCGTTGGATGAGTAGGAGCTAGGATATTTGTCTTTTCGGATCGATCAAGATAAGTAACATCATACATGTACTATGGTTAAAGTGTAACGTGTTCTTAATAAATATTTTGATTTGTTAGAACATATTTTTATGTGATATTATATGATTTATTTTCTGTTTTAGAATGAAAATTATGGAATTAGAGTTTTAGAAAAGTGTTTAAATTGATTCTCAAAAACTGTTTTCATGTTAAAGGCAGTTTTTAGTGAAAGGAACTTTTGACGAATCTTATTATTATCTATGAAAAGTTATTTGTATATGTACTTTGAGGATTGTGTGATTTGCAATGGTTTTTGGAATGTTTTGACTCATTGTCCTTAGTATCGATATGAATTCTGAACCCAGCTGTGGTATTAGTGTGCACACGACTTTTGGACCAGGTCACCGGGGATACAGGTGACATACTTTTGGGCCGGGTCACGGGGATTACAGGTGACATACTTTTGGACCGGGTCACCGGGGATACAGGTGACATATTTTTGGACTGGGTCACCGGGGATACAGGTGACAAACTTTTGGACCGGGTCACCAGGGATACAGGTGACATATTTTGGGTCGGGTCACCGGGATTACAGGTGGCACTATGTGACAAGAGTCGATAAATGTTTTCTGACCTTTAATGATTGTGAATGGTTTCTTTGATTTTAAATGTTACAAATGCTTATGACCCCGTTTTACTAAGATATGATTTTTCGAATTGAAGTATTAAACTATGAATTTGATGATGTTTTTATAATTGTTTTAAGATATTAAATGGTTGTGTATGATTTTACTTACCGAGTTGACGGCTCACCCCTCGTCTCTAACATTTTATCAGAGTAGCGTAGCGGAAGAGTAATCGGGCTTGATGGTTGATGTCGAGGCTTTAGTTCATTTTTGAAATTATGCAATAAGAAGATCCCTTTTTATTGTAATAATTGTGTCTGAAACTTTAGATTATTAGACTTTGTTTTGATTAGAGAGACATTAAATGTACAGTTCTGTTCCCTTTTTCTTAATAAAAAGGATTATTGAAGATTTTGTTTAGAGATTTATTATTAGTGATGTCCAAGCATATTAGCAATACTTGTGTTTCGGCTTTGGGGCGTTACAGGGAAGGTAAAAATTGGCTTGCAAAATTGTAAGTATTCTCTTTTCTCATTTTAGATCTTAATTTTTCTTTGTCGTGTGTTTGTCTTTTCTTTTCTTTTCTCTTTCTTGCAAGAAAATTTGGTCACACACATCTAGTGGTAGACTTGTTAGGAAAACATCATCTTCCTTAGAAAACATGGTCGTCAATCAAGTGGAAATGTTCATGGATGAAGGGGACAATCATTCCCAACAAAATGACCAAAACCAACCAAGAACCCTCAGAGATTACATGATTTCGATAAGGACTAGTGCACCATCTTGTGTAATTTCTCCTCCCGATGCAATCAATTTCAATTTCAAATCGAGTTTTGTTCGACTTTTACTTACCTTTCATGGCCTTGATATGGAGAACTCATATTCGCACTTAAAAATCTTTGAAGAGGTGTGTAACTCCTATAGTGACCCAAATTGTAGCATAAATACCATTAGATCAAAGCTTTTTTCTTTTTCTTTAAAAGATGAAGCTAGAACATAGCTATAAAATTTGAGATCAAATTCCATCAGTTCATGGGATGAGATGAAATAATAATTTTTGAAAAAAAATTTTCCAACCCATAGAACAAATTCTCTAAAAAACCAAATCACCTCTTTCACTCAAAAACAAGGAGAAACCCTTTATCAATATTGGGAAAGGTATAAAGAATTACTGAATACCTATCCTCATCATGGTTTTGAAACTTGGAGAACAGTTGCACACCTCTATGAAAGGTTAACACCTCAAGATAAGCAACTAGTAGAGCTAATATGTAACAGACAATTTAGAGATAAAGACCCTCAGGAAGCAATTGACTACTTAGATTCATTAGTAGACAAAGCCCAAAATTGGGACACTACTGGCACCTATGAGGTACCTAGCAAAGCCCCAACCTCGACATCCAATAGAGGCATTTACAACCATAGGGAAGACCATGACCTTCAAACCAAATATGCATCCCTAGCTAGAAAAGTCGAGGCTTTAGAAATGAAAAAGAGTGGTCAATTGAATTCTATTCAAGAAATTGTCTGTCATTTGTAATAATAATGACCATCCTACTGATGAGTGTCCAACTTTGCCTGCCTTTAGGGAATGTCTCCATGAACAAGCCAATGCTTTAAACACGTTCAGGCCAAATCACAATCCATACTCACAAACATACAATCCTAGTTGGAGAAATCATTCAAATTTTAGTTGAAAAAATGACAATCATGCACAATCTTCACAAGTCCCTTTTCAAACACATCAAAATTTTCAAAATTCTCATGATCATGCATATGATTCTCCTCCTAGAAATGACCTTGAAGAGATATTGCCTTCATTCATTACAAAGCAAGAGACTTTCAATAGTCAAACTGCTCAAACATTAGCAAATTTATTAGACACTCTTGCAAAATTTTCATCTGCATTTAGCATCCAAGGAAAAGGGAAATTTCCTTCTCAAACATTGCAAAACCCAAAGATCAATCTAACTCAAATGCAAGGAGTTCAACTAACCATTATGTAGACCAATCCAAATCAGTCATGACCCTTCGCAATGGTAAGGTTGTTGGAAAATACATTCCTACACCTTACGAGAAAGAAGATGAATCCATCTCTAAGGGTAAGGAAGAGGTTATCAAACCAACACTTAGCGAGGAAGAAACAAAATCCCTACATGTGCCTCCATTTCCTCAAGCATTTGCCACACAAAAGAAGCCAACACACAATTCTGAAATTTTTTAAATTTTCAAACAGGTGAAGGTCAACATTCCTTTGCTAGATGTGATCAAATAGGTACCTTCTTATGCAAAATTTTTAAAAGATTTATGCACTGTGAAAAGGAAATTGAATATGAAAAAGAAGACCTTTTTAGCCGAGCAAGTAAGTGCTATTCTTCAAAATAATAATACAGTGAAATATAAGGATCCAAGATGTAATACAATTCCATGTGTTATTGGAGACCATAAAATTGAACAAGCTTTACTTGATCTTGGTGCTAGTGTGAATTTGCTTCCATACTCGGTTTTTCAGAAACTCAAACTAGGTGAGTTAAAACTGACTTCTGTGACTCTTTTGCTTGCTGATAGATCAATTAAACTACCAAGAGGATTAGTAGAAGATGTGTTAGTTCAAGTTAATAAATTCATTTACCTAGTAGATTTTATCGTCTTGGATACACAACCAGTGGAAGTATGGAATTCAATTCCTGTCATTTTAAGGCGTCCATTTTTAGCTACCTCTAATGCTTCGATTAATTATAGAAATGGAGTCATGAAGCTATCACTCAAAACCATGACATTGGAACTTAACTTTTTAATTTGTGCAAACAACCACATGGAGAAGATGATGAAATTGATGAGGCTAATATGATTGAAACTATTGTGGAAGACCATATCAAAAAAGGGAGTTTTCTGACCTTTTGGAAACCTATTTAGTTAATTCATTAGAATTAAGTATGCAACTAGAGCCCGATCGTTCTAATATGTGTTCTTTATTGGATTGTGCACAAGTGATGGAAAAAGGCTTGAAACCATGATTTGAAGAATTGGGACAAATGAATGAAAGCAAGAAAGAGGAAGCTCCCAAGTTAGAATTGTAGCCCTTACCTGAAGGACTAAAATATACATATCTTGGAGAGAATCAGACATATCCAGTGGTAATTTCTTCATCTCTCATAAGCGAGCAACAAGGTAAGTTGATACAAGTGCTTAAAAGGCATAAAAATGCAATCGGGTGGACTTTAAAAGACATAAAAGACATTAACCCTTTGATGTTTACACATAGAATACATTTAGAAAAAAATGCCAAAACATCCCAACAACCTCAAAGAAGATTGAGTCCACATATAAAAGAGGTTATTAGGGCTAAATTTCTTAAACTACTTGATGTAGGAATCATTTACCCTATCTTGGATAGTAGGTAAGCCCCACGCAAGTGTTACCTAAGAAATCTGGCATTACAGTAGTTAAAAATGAAAAGGGTGAATAATTACCAACTCGAGTCTCATCTAGTTGGAGGATGTGCATTGATTATAGAAAATTAAATGCTATTACTAGAAAAGACCATTTTCCCTTACCATTCCTTGATCAAATTCTAGAAAGAGTAGTAGAGCACTCCTACTACTGCTTTCTCGATGGATAATCAGGCTATTATCAAATTCTCACTATACTTGAAGACTAAGAAAAGACAATATTCACGTGCCCCTTCGACACTTTTGCATTTAGAATGATGCTTTTTGGACATTGTAATGGCCCAGTCACTTTTCAAATATGCATGTTAAGCATTTTTAGTGATTTGGTTGAGCATTATTTAGAAGTTTTCATGGATGATTTAACTGTCCAAAAACTTAGAAAAAGTCTTAAAAAGGTGTGAAGAAAAAGGTCTTATTTTAAATTGGAAAAAATGTCATTATATAGTTACTTTGGGAATTATCTTAGGTCATGTGGTGTCTTCTAAGGGAATTAAAGTGGACAAAGCAAAAGTGGAATTAACTTCCCATTTGCCTCCACCAAAAACCGTCAAAAAGGTCCATTCATTCTTAGGGCATGCTGGATTTTATAGGAGGTTCATAAGAAATTTTAGTTCTATATCTAAACCTCTTTGTAATCTCTTAATAAAAGACACTTCTTTTGAATGGACTCAAGAATATCATAATGCTTTTGATAAGTTAATTGGACTTTTAACAACTACTCTAATTATACAATCTTCTGATTGGTCCTTGCCTTTTGAATTGGGGTGTGATGCGAGTGACTATATCGTTAGTGCTGTCTTAGGATAAAAAAAAAGGTAAGCCTTATGTGATATACTATGCAAGTAGGACTCTAAATGATGCACAAATGAATTACACAACAATTGAAAAAGAACTACTTGCAGTAGTATTTGTATTGGACAAATTTCGATCTTATTTAATTGGTTCTCCAACGATTGTTTACACTAAGCATATAGCTGTGAGATATTTAATTCTAAAAAGAATGCGAAACCTAGATTGATACAGTAGATCTTATTGCTCCAACAATTCAACATCACAATAAAGGATAAAAAAGGAACCGAAAATGTTGTTGCAGATCATCTGTTAAGATTAACGACAGATGCATTAATTGAAACTTCACCTATCAATGACTCTTTTCCTAATGAATTTTTGTTCTCCGTTGTTCCAGTAACTTGGTTTGCTAACATTGAAAATTTTCTTGCAACAGGAGAAATGCCACTCATTGGAATGCTCAAGACAAAAGGAAGTTTTTAACCGAGGTGAAAAATTTTTATTGGGATGACCCATATCTATTCAAATATTGTCCAGACCAAATAATTAGAAGATACATACTCGACAATGAGGTAAGTAGTGTCATTAATTTTTGCCATTCCGAAGCATGTGAAGGACACTTTTCGTCTAAAAAAGCAGCTGCTAAAATCTTACAATTTGGATTTTATTCACTCACATTATTTAAAGATGCACATGCATTTTGCAAAACTTGTGAAAATTGTCACAAATTGGGATCCATTTCAAAACGAAACATGATGCCTTTGAATCTCATTCTTGTTGTCGAAATCTTTGACTGTCGGGGTATTGATTTTATGGGATTTTTTCCACCATCATTTGGCTTTGTGTACATTCTTGTTGCAGTAGACTATGTTTAAAAATAGGTCGAGGTAATTCCTTGTCGAAACAATGATCATAAAACAGTTATCAAATTCTTGAAAGAGAATATTATGTCTAGATTTGGAATTGCTCGAGCCATTATTAGTGATAGGGGTACACACTTTTGTAAAAAACCATTTAAAACTCTAATGAAAAAATATGGAATAACCCATAAAGTTTCTATACCTTATCACCCGCAAACAAGTGGACAAGTTGAATTAGCTAATAGGGAGATAAAACAGATCTTAGAAAAAACAATTAACCCAAATCATAAAGATTGGTCTTTAAGACTTAATGATGCACTTTGGGCTTACCGAATTACTATCAAAACATCATTAGGAATGTCTCCTTATAGATTAGTTTATGGAAAACCTTGTTAGTTGCCTGTAGAAATTGAGCATAAAGCTTATTGGCTATTAAGACATTTAACACAAATTTGCATGATGCTTGCAAGTAACGTAAACTCTAACTGAGTGAACTTGAAGAAATCAGGAATGAGACTTATGAAAATTCTAAAATTTACAAAGTAAAAATGAAGGTTTTTCATGACAAATTCATTGTTATAAAATCTTTTGAACTTTCGCAAAAAGTTCTTTTGTATGATTCATGATTACATTTGTTTCCTAGTAAACTTCGGTCTCGTTGCACTGAACCTTTCATTGTTCAAAATTTTTTCTCTCATGGAGCTATTGAAATTGAGAACCTAAAGAATGGTAATGTTGTTAGTGGACAATGTTTAAAACCATTCTTTGAAAATTTTGATCAAAATCAAGAGTCCATTGCTTTAATTGATCCTTTTCAAGGATTGATTTTTTCGGTCAAGTGGTAGATACGGTACTCCGTGACTTTTAAAGTCGGTTTTTCAGTTCCCTAAAAACTGTTGGTCACTTTGCATTCATTTTCTTTTATTCTTTCTCATTTTCTTCACATGGATACCATTCTCTCGAATCTGTATAGTCATTTTCCTCTCTTCCTTAAAATGATTTGCTTAAAATTTACAAAGCTCGCGTAGAAAGACTAAGAATGTTGATACGCAAGGGTATTCCTATTGATTTAAGATGGTTAATTGAAGCCAAGGTTCGATTTTCTTGTGAATTTTCAGATGATCTTGTTTCTCACATGCCATGTTTGGGAAAAAGCTCTTATGCTAAAAAGCAGAAAGCAAAAAGATTAAAAGTTTGTCACAAATGTGCAAAATGGACTTGTAACCAGCGTTGTCGCTCATTGGGATATTTGTCTAACAATCAAGAGGATAAGCTACAATTCATCAAGAATGGACTAAGTAGGGAGTCTTTGGATAATATCCAATTGACTCTTGAGACGCATTCTTGTGGAATTGTGTAGCGTAAAATTTTGAAATTATGGACACAAGTTTAAGAACCACAGGAATGTTATAGTCTTGGGAATCTGACTCAAAACGACTCTATTTTTAAGTTTATAAGAAAACTAGATAAGAAGCATATCCCTAACTTATAAAAGGTGTTTAAACCATTTTTGGACGTAAAATCGGAGGAAGATGTGAGCCACAGTCACAACTACCTATACATATGCATGTGTGCTATCATTTTTGAATTTTAATGCCTTACAGTTGTCATTTTTGAATTAATATCTTTATCTTTTGGTTGACTCATGCATTTATGGTGTCTTATTTCTATCACTTTTTTTAATTTCTATGCTTTATTGTCAAACTTTTTCAATAAACAGCCAAGCTACCTATATAGATGTCATCATTAGAATACCTTTTTGCACTCCATAAATATGACATCTCTTGTTCTCCTCTTCACACATATCGTTAGAGAGCTGCATAGACATGGAGAGAACCTCAAAACGTCAAATCCAAAAGATATGTGTATTCTATGGATCTCAACCTGGAAAAAGTGAAGAGTTTGTAGCAGTAGCAAATTATCATGGTAGGCTATTAGCTGAAAGAAAGATTCATGTGGTTTATGGGGGAGGTAGCCTCAGGTTAATGGATTTTGTGCCAACAACTACACTCGTAGGAGGCAGTCAAGTTTTAGGTGTTATTCTTAAAGCTTTGGTTGTAGAAAGCATCTTTAAAAAAACAGTTGGGAAGGAGTTACAGGTCTCCTCTATGCATGAACGCATGGCATATATGCTTATTAATTCATATGCCTTTATTGTTTTACCAGGTGGCTTTGCTACTCTCGAAGGAATTTTTCAAATTGCCTCTGGGCCTAACTGAGTCTCCATAAAAAACCCATAGGTTTTTTGAATGTTAAAAATATCTTTGATCCCTTGATACATTTTGTTGATGCAGCTGTGGAATAGAATTTAATCCCTCATTTAGTTTGACAGATCCTTGTTTTTGCCACTACTGCTAGTGAATTACTTGACAAATTACAAGCAGATAAGTATGAACCTGACCTAGCTATAACTCAAATTAATTGGTCAGGGCGACAAAACAAAAAATGCAAACTGGATCTGAATCTCTGTTTGTAATTTTTCTTATCTTTTATTTTATTTGTAGCATTTTATTTTACGTGTCTTTTAGGTCGTCTCTTTTGAATAACTGAAGCTTCAATTAATGTCTCCTAAACTTTATCTCTCTACATTTAAACATTGAGGACAATGTTTCATTTGGTTTGGTGGGGGTGGGGATAGTAGACATAAGTGTGTCTTATATTTTTTCTTGCAAAAAAAAAAGAGTTAGTAATTAGATTCAAAGTGTGGTGTAAGGAGTCAAATCCTCTTGAGACACATTTTGGCTTAGGAATGGCAGAGTCAAGAGGGCCATTTTGAGCTCTTAAAAAACATTCTAACCAATTTGTCATTTTGTTTTTATTTTCTACTTTTGAAGACTCATTTTAGCTAAATTGATATTATTTAGTTTTAATTTTTGAATTTTATAATGAGGATGTCTTATTCATTTCACTTTGAATTATTCAAATCTATGAACTCTCACAACCTTATCATTTAATAAACTGTTTGCTCATGTACTCTTTCAGCAAGTATTCATGAACCTTTCTTCACACACACACATACTTGATGCATGATTGTGGGTTGCAAAATGAAATATTGCAATAATTGAGTTCTTTTGTTTTGTTTAGGATAACAACAAAAGGAAGGGGAAAGAAAAAAAAAAGTGAAGAAAAAAAGTGAAAGTAAGAAAAAAAACAATTGTGGATAAGTTTGGTCTCGTAACCTCCCTAATTCGAGCAATTAAGCCCGAGGGGTGCCTCAACACCTAATACCCTAAGACCAATTGGTTTGGGAGCTATTGGCCTAAAGCTCATTACATGGATTAATGAGAAAGCTTAATGGGATTGAACATTGCACTATCCACAAGTTTTTAAGAAAAAATAAAGCATTGGCAACCTGAGTCGTTAAGCTCGTAAGGGTGTCTTAACACTTAATGCCCTAAGGCCAACTGGTCTAAGACTCAATAGCCCAAGGCTTGCTACATGGGTTAAAGATGCATTATTTCAATATATATAAATATGTAAATATATATATATTTACATATTTATATTTATATATAAAAATAAAAATAAAAATAATGATGAATGAATGCCCTCTGCCTAAGGATATTAGCTTTAACAAATATTAGAACCGATTTGACTTCTTTCTAATAAGCCCCACAGTCATGTGTCGACTGAGCACAAAAAAAAGGTTTGTCAATATCTTGATTGAAGGGTAAATGAGTCTTTTAAAAAAATCGTTGAAGAGTTTGTTTATTTGAATAAAATCAATGAGAGTGCAATAATGATCACCTTGGATATAAAATTCTATAAATCACTTCAAAATAATAACGCTTTAATTGCTAGGAGCTAGCAATAAGCTGGTTGGGGGGTGTGATGAACACTTAAATATGTATGTTTAATAAGAGTTTAATTCATCACATTGTATTAATAGTGTTATTAAATTCCTCAACTTAAGCATATTTGTAGTCTTTGTATCTTTTAAATTAACTTCATCTTAATTTTAGTTTTTGTTACAAGTTTGGTAAAATACGCATAACTTTCTATTTATATATCAGAATTGTGCAAATCTTGATTTGTTAGAAAGCTGACTAAATTATCTACGAGATCATATTTCACAAGCATCATGAAATTCGGGCTCTTAATGGATAACAAATAGGCTTGAAGTGAACCCATCTGTAGCTTCGACCCAGCCTGACCATGCCTCTATATTTTGATCATATCTCTTGATATACGTATCCAAATTGTATGAATCAATATGTTCTAAAAATCTGAGAGAAGTATGTACAACTTTCATGAAGACATGTGATCAAAATTCTAAACAATTCAATGCCATAATTGGTGGTCAAATTCGGTGCACATGATGATTGAAATTGTCAACAAAATATTTTATAATTTTTGCTTTTTAGTTTAAGAAGTTTGCCCCTGAATGCATCTTGGCTCTTGCTGGGATCTCTTGTTATTGTGTTTTTCTCTCTTGTGCTCTAATGTTATTAATAAATCTCCTTTTTCTTGCAATTTATTTCCTTTCTTTTATAATGTCTTGCTAAATTCTCTTTTGCTAAGGTGAAAGGGTGAGACCCTTGATATGAGAATAAAGATTTTCTTACCCTTGACATGTACTTAATAATCATAATCTTGTATCGTTTATTTTATATGTTTTATATTTTTTTTCTTAATCAATCTTGACACCACTTATAAAGTGGATGTCTTGATCCATCGTAGACAATCCTTGGCACATTAAATGCTTGTATCCTTTCTAAATGTCGTATGGTTCTTCCTTACTGATACAAGTCTAGTTAGGAACCTTGATTTGTTGTAGACATATGGTGATCGGCACATTGGATGCTTGAACCCATTTACAAGAAGTGGTATAAATATTGGTAATAAAACAAATATAATTCATATAACTAAAATTGGGCTTAAATGACAACCTTCCAATTGGAATCTCCTTGATGTGTGGATTCCAGTTGAGTTATAATCAGGTTGCTTATCCTTATTTGAAATATCAAAGGCGGATCCCCTAACATTAGCTTTCATTGTTATTGTGTTAGTTTCCCTTACTTGTATATTTCATTTATTCTCATTTATAATTTATGAACTTGCTCTTTTATTTGTTACAGTAGGTTTTACCACCTATTTCCATGGATGGTTTTACCACCTTTTGTTTTTACTTTACATTTGAATGGTCGATAGTACCGCCTACCATCTTTACTTATATTTGTTGGTATTATCTTATCATTGCTTTGAATTATTCATATCATATTTCTCATTCTATAGTTTGAACTGCTAAATCCCCTTCCTCATGGATCGAACCCGGTCTCATCGGGTTTATTACTTCGACACTCCTATACTTGGGAGATAATCCTTTTTTTGGATGTGTAAGAGCCATATGGAGGCATCATATAATCTAAACAAGGAATTTTTGCGTGAATATATAATGTTAATAAGAGTTTCAAAATTCGAGAACCTTATGCAATCCTTATACGATCAATGTATAACCATACCGATAGGTGGATTAGCTTTGGCAATGAATCCATGACAACTGATCTCAAATGGTCATGGATTCATAGTCAATTAATTCGGATTTCTAAGGCACGATTACTCAATGTTCATACATGATGCAAATGATTTCCAACTAAAGGCATTCGGCTTTGAAGATTCACATCCATGTTAAACCTGATATTCTAAAAGTCCAAAAAGAAATTCACTAGGTAGACTATATGGGTTAAGTTGAAAAGGATCCAATGGTCTAGGCTCCCTTAAGCGAGAGATTTGGGCAATCACTTTTTATATCACTGAAGCAGTACATGCTCAAGGGTGGTGACATCAATGTGAGTCATCCAAGGCTTAAGAACATGAGGACTTCTTACACTAATGCCACGCGGCTGATAAAAGGCAATTCTGTTATTCAAAGTGGAGTAATGCAATAAACAAATGATCAATGTATAATCGTACTGATGGTGGATTAGCTTTGGCAATGAATCCATGACAACTGATCTCAAATGGTCATGGATTCATAGTCAATTAATAAGGATTTCTAAGGCACGATTACTCAATGTTCATACATGATGATTTGCAAGTAAAGGCATTTGACTTTGAAGATTCACATCCATGTTAAACCTAAGATTCTGAGAATCCTAAAAGAAATTCACTAGGTAGACTATATGGTTTAAGTTAAAAAGGATCCAATGGTCTGGGCTCCCTTGAGCGAGAGATTTGGGCCAATATCTTTTTATATCACTGAAGCAGTACGTGCTCAAGGGTGGTGACACCAATGTGAGTCATCCAAGGCTCGAGAACATGAGGACTTCTCACACTAATGCCACACGACCGATAGAAGGCAATTATGTTGTTCAAAGTGGAGTAATGCAATAGACAAACGATCAATGTATAACTGTATTGATGGGTGGATTAGCTTTGGCAATGAATCCATGACAATTGATCTCAAATGGTCATGGATTCATAGTCAATTAATAAGGATTTCTAAGGCACGATTACTCAATGTTCATACATGATGCAAATGATTTGCAATTAAAAGCATTCGGCTTTGAAGATTCACATCCATGTTAAACCTAAGATTCTAACAATCCTAAAAGAAATTCACTAGGTAGACTATATAGGTTAATTTAAAAAGTATCCAATGGTCTGAGCTCCCCTAAGCGAGAGATTTAGGCCAATCTCTTTTTATATTGCTGAAGTAATACATGCTCAGGGGTGGTGGCACCAATGTGAATCATCCAAGGCTCGAGAACATGAGGACTTCTCACGCTAATGCCACACGGCTGATAAAAGGTAATTGTGTTGTTCAAAGTGCAATAATGCAATAGACAACAATTAACAAAAGAAAACCATAAAACTCGATGTTCCAAATTGGAATCAACTTCTCTCTTGTCCTTAGTGAAGTCACCACTATGAGCGAGCTTTCATCCCACTCAAAGTTATTGCGACCATGACACTTTTAGTGCTTAAGGATACCACAAAATGAGTCACGAAGATAAGTTTTGAAGATTTCAAAGTCACCACCCATATAATTAACCGTAAAAAAAAATTTGGATGATCGTATTCAATCCTTTACTTCTAGACCTAAATGGTCATTACCCCCTAAGATTTAGGTTTGAGAAGTTAGGTATAAATCTTCAATCCGCAATAACAAAGTCTAGCCTTCACTAGGGTCTGTCGAGTTTAAGGTTTTAGTTGATCAATTTTCATCTATCTTGATCCTAAATCATTTTAAACACATAGCCAAATTTATCTTTTTTATCACATGTTGGGTGAGATAGTTTATAATCATTGATGAAAAGGAAGAAAAGTAAAGTACAAAAATTATGCAAACATGGAGAAAGCAGAAGGGGGATTACATCACAAGTAAATGCAGAAAAAAAAAAGATAAAACTTAGAAAGTATATGAACACTCTTTATTCATCAAACTGAGCTCAACAGGCCTACCATTTGGAAGTGGATCTATCATCAAGCATCGTGACTCCACCCAACCATCAATTACCCTCATATTCAAAATTGATCTCCACATAACTAGGTTTCTCACCATCAACTATAAGCCTACCCTTTTGAATCAACACTTAGAATCGCTATCCTCCAAAACAGGTTCCTTACCATCAGCATGACTCTACCCGGTCCACCGAACATCATGACATCGCAATAGGAACTAAAGTAAAGTGAGCATAATGGTTAGAATAATAGTGAAGTAAAGATAAATTAGAGAAGGCAAATATGAAGTCATGAACACACCACGAGTCTGATGACATGGCTCACCACATGGGCTGCAAGGTTATGACACTAGTTTATGAAGTAAACAGTAAACAGTGTTCTTTATGCTTAAAAAAATCAAAATTAAAAATGAATGACTATTGCTGGACTGAATAGTATCCATAAGAGAAATTGGATAGTTGTTCATGATTTGAACGAAATCCTTTAGATGATAGAGAATAGGATGGCCAGCCATGACACGGACGGTGTCCAAAAGGAACGGTGATAATGAAGTAAAATGGCAACAAAAGTAGATAACAATAAGTAAAATGTGATAAGATAAATGGCGATAAATAAAAGTACACAAAAGTAAGTGCAATAAAGTAAAGGGCATAAATAAACAAACGGTAACTAAAAGCAAATAAAGTAAACAATCAAGATAAGCATAAAATAAAGGTCATAAAAAGTAAAATGCGGTAAAATAATGGTAAAATACTAAGGGAGAGACATGTTAGAGTGGCGGTTTCTCGTCGAACAATGTTAATCCACCACCACACACCTGTAGTCACTTAGTCCCTATAAGTATAAATCATAAAATGAAAAAGGTACAAATGATGAATATGAGAGGGGAAATGTGGTGATTTGCCCTAGATTTTACCAAATACTAGAAAATGGTAGTACATTGTTTGGAAAACGCTCAAAAAAGCTTACCAAAAATACTCTAAAGAAGGGATTCTCGAGCGTTTTTAGTTAGAAATGGGTTTGTATATGTGAAAATGTGAAAAAAATAGGTTAGAGAGGGGATAATGACTACTACTTTTGCTCTACATGCATAATGAGAAAAATGAAAATTGTTTTCAAAAATGGGAGAGACGGCTTGAATTTATAGGCAAAGAAGGGAGGTGCACGTGTGGCTTACTTGCACACCCCTTCTCTCCCTCATCTTTCAAGCAACAAGCCCTCCTTTCAGGTGTGGGCCAGTTCCTTACACACATAGCCTAATTGTTTCAGGCGTAGTGCAATTCTTCCATACGTGGCCTTTTCTGTTTTGGGCTTTTAATGTAATTCAGTTTTTTTCTACATGTTTTAGACATGGGCTTATCGCAAAGGTCGACCTACACATGGGTCAGTGATGGTTATTAGGGCGTAGAGGCATAAGCACGACTTTTAGTCATGATCCCACTTTGATGGGTGTTTTTTCCAAATCAATATCCCATCTCACTTGGTACTTTGGTTATCGTCATCAGGCTTAAAACCATAAGCAAGATTTCCATGCTTATAACCACTCTTTTCCCTCTCCAATCGCTGGATTGATGGCCAACTCCACCACACTTCAAGCATTTATCAATTATAGACTTAGCATATGGATTATTTTCTTATGGCTATCTCACAATCTGATTATTCAAATGCTTTTAAGGCTAGTTTTGATAATTATCACTACTTTTTTACTTGTTATTTCTGCCTTGACCATTGCTTTGCCCAACTGTAGCCTTATTTTGGGAATATTTGTTGCAGGAGGAATTGTATTAATGTGTCACCATTTGTGTCTTAGGAGTAGATTGTTGTCTATTCAACTGTTTCTTATACTTTTTTACTTTATCCACAATCTCATGTAATTTAAAGATCGTGTGCATAATCATATCATCATAGATCTTCAATTTTAACCCTGCATGTACCTTGCAATCAATTGTTGTTTAAACTCATTCAAATTATTTTGTGCTTATAACCTATTAAACTCTTCCATATTCTCATCAACATTACAGTTATCTCGCCTACAATTTTGATATTGGATGCACAAGGTTTAGTGATAGTCTAGAGGTAAATATTGATCAATCAACTTTTCTTCATCTTGTTCCACTATTTTATCGAATCTTTTCTAGCCAATCTTCTTTTATTTTGTACTTTTCACCATCGTGCAAAAGCACCACTTTTAATTTAGGAGCTACCACTTGTACTTTCTTCTTTTTAGATAACTCCATACAAGCTAAGAAACTTTCAACCTCAGCAAACCATAAAATTCTTCTACTTCTAAACCCCCTCTAAAGATAAGAATATCAAGATTAACTTCATAATTAAAACTCCTTTTATTTTTCTTACCATCGGTTTCATCATCCAACTTAGTAGCTGTTGAATCGTTGCCTGAAGTTCCTTGATTTTTTCTAAGGAGTCTGTTTATTGGCATAGGCACATGAGAGCCTCTCCCTCTTTATTTCGCCCATGCCTATGTTCAGTCTCCTTATTACTACTAATCCTTATCTTGTCCATTCGATGAAGCATCTTGTTGAATTTGTTGTTGAATTGGGGTTGTAAGGATTGGACAAAAGCCATGATAGATTCATCTATCATGGCCTTGGTTCTCTTATCATTATCATAAGAACTATTGCCTATCAGATCATTACATGCCATGAAAGACAAGTAGTTTTGGCTTTGATACCAAATTTGATAAAAAAAGACTAAAGAAGAGATAAAATTGAACTAAAGTTCAAAATGAATGACAAAGGTAAATCAATCCTTTTTTTAGCCTAACAAACAAAATAAGAAAGTCTAATTCAAATTGGAAAGCAAAAAAGCAAGTAAAAGTACTTCTAAAACAACTAGGAAAATTAAAACATGATGTAGCATTGTAGCTCAAGCGAAGTAATGGTACGAGTGAAAGCATCAAAACTTCGAATCCAGAAAAATAAGAGCCACAGTCTGATTGCTTTGGTGTTAAGGCGCTTATATTTTAAGAGTAGCATTGTGAACGTTGTTGTCCTGATGCCATTAGCCCGATGCTATGGCTCTAGTGGTTCCACCTAGATGGTGTAATTGACGAAGCACTGTGGCCCCTGTTTGGAACATTTGGAATTGACGAAGCATTATGGCCTTTGATTGGAACATTCAGGTGCTTGAGTTGCTAAAACGATTTTCATGTCTTACATCATACATAGTCCCAAAGTAGTGAATCTTGGCATGAATTATGAGCAAAATAAAGTATTGACTGAGATTAAAAATTGGAGAGAGTTCATTATTTTAAAATTTTGGACATTCATTCACAATTTCATGCTCTTTATTCTTGTTAGATCTGGAAGTATGAAGTTATATGCAATATAACAGTAAAATATAAAGTAAAATGGCATAAGAGGATTTTATGTGATTCAGTTATAAAACCTAAATCTACGAACAGCTTTAGAGATGCAATTCACTAACTTCTTGTTTATTAGGATCGTTTACAGCGCTGACTCACTCTCATATACTGACATAATCTTTGTAAAACAAAATCTCGTTACGATCTTAAACCCTAGTGACACTGCCCATTCTCTATCGCTGACAACCTAACAACATATTGTTAAGTAAAGCATAACCACAATGTCTGACACTGAATTACATAAACACTCAACTAGCAAGTTCTCTCAAGTGTATACTAACTCAAACAGACTTAATCAACATGAACACAACATTCTCATAAATGAATAAAACATTCATAAAATCAAAGAAGCATTCCCTATTTTGTGTTGAAGCTCTCCTCCAATAATTTTGAAATTCCATGACATACACATACACATATACATATATAAGTTATATAGAATAATGTTATATATTGTGTGATATTTGATTGTCCTATTCCTCCAAAATCCTGTAGAATCTTAATCAAACTTAATTAGGATAAAGAACAATAATTTAGGAAGTGATATTAGTAATCTCCAAAATAAAATAGGACACAAATAAATATACTCCTAATTTAACTAAGATATATTAATAATGTCATAATCTAAAGAGATATTCAATATGAATCAAATACTTCCTGAAATAAACTTTTAGAAATAGTAAAATAAGAAATAATATAACACAATATTTTTATCACAAATTGGTCTAAAATTCTCATGTGCATGGCACATGCAAGAGTGTCACACGTTGACACCAACAATCTCCCCCTTTTTGGCAACTTATGATGAAAATACCATAACTGTTTCTCATCAAAGAATAACACACAAGGATAAGTCCAAAACAATTATAAGCAATCATGATCCATTAAACAGAAAATGACATACTTACAGAAATAACAACTGTGCAGTTATAAACCATATAAAAGAATAAGTCATTAAAAAAAGGTCTAGACATTTCCTGCAAAACAAATCAAAGCTAATCAAACCTGTCAAAGGTTATATGCAGTAACATAAACAAAGCTAAAGAAAACATGGCAAACAAAGAAATAAACAAGTCAAATATAAGGTAAAAACACAAAACACCGTAAAGTAAATCCTGCAAAGTAACAAATAATGAATCATAAAACTCATCCTTAATGACTTCCCTTGGATTAATTCAAAGTACAAAACATAAACAAAAATAGACAAACAAAAATCAAAATCAGAAACCTCTTCTCCCCCTTAATTTCATAACAAGTTCCAAAAAAAACTTAATGATGTCGGGCAGATTTGCGAACAATAGTTGAAGAAAAATGCCTATGTCTTTTCTTGGTGTTAACAGCTGCAGTCTTGAACTTTTTGCTGGTGATGGAAGAAGTAGGTGGCTCAAGGCTGTGGGAGCGTCCTACTCTCTAATTGTATCTTAGGAAGTAGCAGTAACCTCTGCTACTATCTTACAGATTGCCTTGTCAAGTCTGTCTACACTGGTTTCTGTAGGCTAAGACTCAACAACAGATTGTTGTTGATCCATAAGAGATTCAACTAAAAGCTAGGCCGAAATTTCCTCTATTGTTTTTGCTACGTCTGCTTCAGAAGCTGATTTTTGTGTGTGCTCTACATCATGTGTGTTTTTTGCTTCATGTGCAGATGACTGCAATGGTATAGAGACAGGCTACTCTAATTCAAGAACTGGTGCATTGTCAGGTTTTTTTTAGAAGGTGGTGAAGGCGATGGCATAGCTAGTTCTTCTTGAGTTGGCTCATTAGACAAATATTCATCTTGTAGTTCTGAAATTATTGTAGCAAGAGATTTCTGCTTTAGCATTTTGACCTTCTTCTTGCTCTTCAGTTTAGTTCTTTTAGCTTTCTTCTTCAATTTCTTTTGCTTCTTTTTCTTCTCTGTTGTCATATCTGTCTCAACAGCAAGTTATTCAGCTTGATCCTTCTCTGGCAGTTGCTTTGCTAAACGTTTTTACACCACATTTTTAGATTCCATGGGTGGTTGGTCTTCTTCAGCAATATATTTTCCAGCAAGTTTATTCTCCAATTCAGATTGTTTTGCTTTTATATCCCTGAGATCTTGCACAATATCAAACAAAGTAGAATTCATCAAAGTAAGCCACTCTTCCACATTATTCATGAGATTGTTTCAAACTCTTCTTGGTTCTGGGTCAAGGGCAGGCAGATTAGATTTGTCATGTAGTCAATACAGAAATCCTTTGTGATGGATTTAACAAAATCTTAGTGTGCTCTTTTGGGCTAATGGGAACACCATTTTGAGCTAAAGGACCTTGAATCAAATAAGGAAATACTAGCAAATGTTAATCGGATTTGCATGGTGCAATTTAGACGATCATCCTATAAATCCATAAACCTAAATTAATTGATTTATTTGTGCCCAAATAGAATAGAAATTTCACTCATCTCCCCTGATCTAGCTCTGATGTGAAGAAGGGAACCAATCAAACTGTGCAATCTTACGCAGAACCATACATTTCTTTCTAAGGTATTGTTGATCAATGCCATCTCTTGAGTTCCATACTAAACCGCTTCTACCTATTAATTCCTTAAGAACAATCGCCATATCAAAATTATCTTCAACAGAGTGCAAACTACCAATGGGTATATCAAAGAAATCGCTGATAACATTCGGTGAAAATTTCACAAATTTCCTTCTATAATACATTTTGTGATAATAAAAGCTTTTCGGGTTATCAGTTGAGGCAATTATTTTACATAAAATTATTGAATCAAAGACTAACAAAAGGTAGGAAGTTGTTTACCGTTCTAGTCCAGTAAATGGACTCAAGTAGTTCACTTAAGCCATATTTGTTGAAGTCAATTACCTTCACTGGCCTTTCAATCTATAACTTCCTCTTTGATGTGTACTTCAAAAAATTTTGCTTGACATTTGCAGTAAGAAACTTGTTGAACTTGGGCTTGATTCTGTCCTTCATTTGTCCAACAGGGACTGTCTCATCCTCACTCATTGTAGGATCAATCAATCGGGATCTTTGCATGGTGCTGTTGTGATTTAGACGACTGCAAATTGTCGTTACTATTGTGACCATAGTCATTTGAGAAAGATGTAGCACTGGTGATTTTCTCAAATTCAGATGAGGACACCATTGTTAAGGTTTGATTTCTGCAAGAGTTTTGCTGAAACAAAGAGAAGCAAGACAATAGAGGGAATGGATGGCAAAAGGCTAACTGACTTTGATATGAACTAAATAGCCCTAACCATGTTTATGATCATCTTGGAAAGAAACTAAGTTTTAATAAAATTCGGTTTCCCATAAATTTCAAATTTTAATTTCTTTTCCAAAAGAACCTCATTATTATCATTAACGAGATAAATTCAAAATTGGATTTCCATTAAAATAATGAATTCTAATAGAGTTAGGATTCCCGCTACTGAAGTCTCTCCCCTTCAATCCAATAAAGCTGATATGACATTTTGACACATATACACACAAAAAAGTCAAGTTTTAGTTAGGTATAAAAAGTATTGTATGATATGAAAAACGTAACTAAAAACAATTACATTTAACATAACAATAATATCTGGACATCATATGAATCATTCTAAGAAAGAATATTTCAAAGTTGTTTATAATCATCATATGAAAGCTATTTACCTTTATTTTTCATTCAATAAAGATGTTAAAAATATTATTTTGACATACTTATAAAGAATTAATCACATTGATTATGAAATAAACATAGTAGCTTTCACACAATATAGAGGTAGCCCTTTTCATTTGGGTAGGTAACCTCAATATATTTCTTAGATACCCTGAGGTTACTCTCAATTATGGCTTTCACACATCATATATTGGTAGCCCTCTCTGTATTTTTCATTGTTTTAACCAGTCTCTTAATATTCACACGGCTTCACATTACAGCTCACACATGCTTAACTAGAAGAAAACTTATGATATTGTAGATACAAATAATATAACAAAAAGTAATGCCTATTCAAAAAATTGACAGATGCCTAAAGCCTTTCATAGATTCTCAAATTTTGTTATATCCAATGCCTTAGTGAACAAGTTAGCTAATTGTTTATCAGTACAGATGTGCTCAATGTGTATGACCTTAGACTCTACAAGCTCCCTTATAAAATGGTATCTTATGTCAATATGTTTTGTTCTAGAATGTTGAACTAGATTTTTGAAAATTTTATAGCACTAGTATTATCACAAAACACAGTTATAGATTTTTTGTTCAATACCATAATCACTTAGCATTTGCTTCATCAAAGTAGTTGTGTACAACAACTTCCTACTGGTATGTATTCAGCTTCTGTAGTAGACAAAGAGATGGAATTTTGCTTTTTGCTGTGCCAAGAAACTAAGTTAGTATTAAGATAAAAACATCCACCTAATGTGCTCTTCCTGTCATCTGCATTTCCTGCCCAGTCAGTATCACTAAACCCTACAAGACAATCATTTGTATCTTTGAAAAACCATATCCCATAATCATAAGTTCCATGTACATACCTAATGATTCTTTTAGCTGCTGCAAGGTGTGATTCTTTGGGATTGGCTTAAAATCTTGCACAAAATCCTACACTAAAACACAAGTTTGGTTTACTTTGATGTGAGGTATAACAAACTACCAATGATGCTTCTATATAAACTTGCATCAACCTCTTTTTCCTGCTTGTCTTTTGAAAGTTTTAGGTTAGTACTGATAGGATGTTTCATAAGTTTTGCATTCTCAAGTCCAAATTTCTTTACAAGGTTTCTAGCATATTTTGATTGAGATATGAATATCTCTTAATTCATAACATGTAATCCAAGAAAGAAATTTAATTCTTCGACCATGCCTATCTCAAACTCTTCTTGCATCAACTTAACAAACTCATTAGTTGCTTTTGTTAGTTGATCCAAACACAATGTCATCTATATATACTTGAGCAACAATAAAATAGTTAGATGCATGTTTGATAAACAAATTCTTATCATTAATGTCTCTACTATAACGTCTCTTGATCAAAAAGTTTGTCAACCTTTCATACCAAGCTCTAGGAGCTTGTTTCAACCCATACAAAGCTTTATGAAATTTGTACACAAAATCAAGAAGTTTAGGATCTTCAAATCCTTTAGGCTGATCAATAAAAGCCTCTTTATTGAGATAGCCATTTAAAAAGGTTGTTTTAACATCTATTTGATATAATTTAAAATCAAACAAACAAGCAATTGCAAGTAGTAATTTGATTGACTCAAGTCTAGCTATTGGCATAAAGGTTTCATCAAACTCTATATCTTCTACTTATGTGTAACCTTGTGCTATTAGCCTAGCTTTATTTCTTACCACTTGACCACTTTTCTCAGTTTTATTTTTGAATATCCATTTATTTCCAATGACATTTGTATTTTTGGCCTAAGAACTAATTCCCATACTTCATTCCCTTTAAATTAATTAAGTTCATCTCGAATTGCTTGAATCCAAACATCTTCTTTTAAAGCTTCTTTCACATTTTTTGGCTCAAATAATGAAACATAACATGCAAATCTTGCCTGATTTCTTACCTCGCTCCTAGTCTTCATTATTCCATCTGGACTTCCTATGATTAAGCTAGTTGGATGAGCCTTTTGTATCCAAGAGGGTAGATCTTTTCTTTCATCTTCATTTCTAATTGAGTTTCTATTCAGATCTGTGTTGTCAGATGTCATTGTCGTGTCTAACGTAACAACAATTGTTTCCTCTTTCATAACTAAGACTTTTTTGTTGTTATTGCTGTCTGGTTTTGATCTTTCTGCATTCTCTGTGAAACTAGTTATGCTTTCTTTGTGTCAGTACTTTGCATAATTATCCAAATCATCAAATACAATGTTTGCAGATTCCATAAATTGACTCAGTTCGAAGATTGTAGATCGAAAATCTTTGTTGTTCTGTGCATATCCCACAAAAAACTCCTTCATCACTTCTCAGATCTAATTTTCCTAACTGCTCTATCTCATTTAAAATGTAACATCTGCATCCAAAAACATGAAAAATATTTCAAATTAGGTTTTTTTCCTTTCAAAATTTAATAAGGTGTCTGGTTAGCGCTAGGTCTTAGAAAAACTCTATTTGATATATAACATGTAGTGCTTATTGCTTCAGCCCATAGTTTTTTGGTCAACTTCTTACTATTGAGCATTAATACCTTAGTTTTATAGCCATCATAGCTTGGGTTAGATGAGGTGCGCATTTGACAAGGCAAGAGGAATCAATTGACGAGATGGTTGCGCCCAATAACAACAATGTTAAAATGGCTCAAGTGAGGACTGACACTACCGCGCTCAAACAGCAAGTGGCCCAACTCATTGAAGCTTTGCGGAATGGGCCCAACCACATGAACCAATCTCCACCAAAGGGTAATGGTGATGGTGAGACTAACCAAGGCAAAAATAGGAAGAAAAGCCTAATCAATCATGAAGAACCTGAATCGGTCAAGCAATTGACTAAGGACATGGAAAAGGTCTAATCCCTTTTGAAGAAGAATGGGCTAAAGGGGGTCGAAAACCTAGATGACATCTTGCTTATCGGGTATCAAGATTTGCTATAGAGAGGGGGATCCCATAACACATTTGAGGCAATATGCAGCCATCATGTCTACCACTCCTTTGATGAAGGAACACATTTTGAAGTACTTCATGCTATCCTTAGAAGACGATGTGGTAGTATAGTATCATGACCTCCCAAAGAAAGTTCAAGAAGATTGGGAGGAAATTTTTCAACAATTTATCAAACGATACTGCGACAATACCCAATTGGGGGCAATGCTGAGGAATTTGGAGACGATGAAACAAAAGTCTAGCGACACTTTTTCGGAGTACCTAGTTCATTAGAGGGCTAAGGCAGCCAAAATGACCACCAGGCCTGTGAAGAAGGACCAAGTTCACATGGTGATCAGTAGGGCCCATAGTCTCATCAATGATAGATTGGTGGGCTTCCCTATCAAGACTTTTGAAGACTTACATGACTCAGGCATCCAAATAGAAGAATTGGAGTCTAAACATAAAAGAAACAACAACGACTGCCCTAGAAGAAATCAAGGGTAGTATGACCAAATTAGTGGATCAGACGACGAGGATGTAGAAGAGCATCAACCAAGAAAGTTTAATCTTATCTGAAGTGTTTGAGGAGCTCCATGCCCAATTTGTGTTGTTCCTGTTGACACCAAAGCCTCCACAAAACTCACAACCAACTAACCACAAGCATCATGAATATTGTGATTTTCACTAACAAACTGGCAATGTCACTGACAAATGTCTTCGCCTTCGACATGAGATACAAGACATGATTGATAATAGAAGAATTCCTAACCCAGAGAAAGAATAATGATGTTTTAAGAATGTTATGCTTGTAAGTTGTGTGTTCTTTTAATCATCATTGATAAAATCATGATACTTATTGAAAATAGATTTTTGGTAATATATGAGATTGTGTTATTTACATTCTTGACTCCTTTTGCTAGATGAATTTCATTATTGATTCTTCAATTATTTAAGCACAACAGCTATGAATATGGAACTTTTTATCACTTAGAGAAACTTCATGTGAATAAAGCTTAGTGTTAAGATCTCACAAGACTCTAGAACCCATTTGATCACCACTCGAGGTGAAATCTTAGGCTTCACAACATAAAGGAAGTGATTTAGGCCTTCTTTGGACCGATTGAGCCTTTCAAACTGACCTATGCTTACTTCATCGTCACTAGTATACCCTATTGAGCCAAATCAAGCCTTTTCTTTGTCGAACTACAAAATTTATCCTGACACTAGAAAAATTTTCCTTACTTAGCACCATTCACTCATAACATATGAACATTATAGAAAAGAGCATTAAGGGCCATGCTTATTGGGGAATAAAAGGAAGTTGATGATAATTTTTTGTGCAATTTTGAGCTCCAAGAAAAGAAAAAAATAAGAAGAAAAGAGAAAATGAAAGAGAATGAAAATGTAAAAAAAAAATTAAAGAGTGTTAATCCCATTGCACATAAAGTGTAGGGGTGTAGCCACTCAAAATCAAAAGTAAAGCAAACATGATGGGTGAAAACTTAAAGTTTGAGGGTACAAATAAGTTGATGCTCTCAATTAAAACCTAGAATGGTTATATGATTATAGGTGACATAGCCTTATAGTCTCCTTTGTCATACCTTGACCCTAGCCTATAGTTACAAGCTTGATAAAGCCCTAATGATACTTGATGTTGTAATGAGCCTCCATTACTGGAGATTAACGTGAAAAGCGGGCTTATGGTAGTCTTTCTATCTTTAGAGATTGATCACTAGTTTCTATTTGTATAAAGCTATCCGAGTCTTAGCAAGTGAAGTATGATTGGCTATACATACATACGAGAAGAATCTTGAATGAAGTGATTCTAGCATTAGAGTTGAAATTGTGAACAACCACAATGTCAATGTATTACCTTTGAGCTATTGAACTTGAGAAATCTATGAGGAATTTGAATGTAAATCAAATACATAATTCATATTCAGCATTTCGACTTGTTGTTAAAAACATGTCAAAAAGAACAAAATTCACCAATAGTTCCCGTCAACGATATCAAAGAAGCAACTTTGCCACCAATAATAAAAAAGCACGACATATGGAAAAAGATAGCCATTTTGTCTAGGGTGAATAATGCCTTTGAAGTTGGATGAAGAAATTCTCTAAGATGATATTAAACTTTTCATACAGGGGTTAAAGAATTACCCATTCATCTTGAGAAAGAGAAGAAGCAAGGAGGTAAAGAATTGCCCTAACCATCTTGAAAATCAAGGCAGATAGAATTATCTCAATCATCTTAAAGGAAGTGTAAGAAATGGTGCTAGAATGGGCATCTTCTCTTGTAGCCAAAGGAGAAGAAGAAAAGAAAAATAAGAAAAAGCCCACTAAGTCAAAAACCTGAAAAGGCAGCTTAGGCAAAAATTAAGGCAAGCCCGCTAAACTGAAAACCCAAGAATGGTAGTTTAGGCAAAAATTAGGGCATGAGAAAAAAAAAAAAAAAAAGAGCCCACTGAGCTGAAAACATAAAAAGGGCGACTCAAGTAAAAGTTAGGGCACGCTCGCTAAGTGGAAAACCCAGAAAAGGGTGGCTTAGGGAAAAGTTAGAGAATAATTAAAAAAAAAAGGAAAAAAATGAATCACGTAAGAAAAACTTGAAGAAGCAGGAGATTGCCACCGAACCTCTGATTAATCTTGACTCGATCCAATTTGATCAATGTCTCAGATAGAATCAAGGGAACTGTGCTGAAACCAGGTCCCATCTAAGGAATGATGTCCATAAGATGTGGATCTCCGAGACCATCCAATGAAACCAATAGAAATTCTGCAAGAAGGTAGGATTAAAGAAGGTAAAGCTAACTAGATGAGGTCTTATTCATCATCTCAAGTAAAGGCATGATGGAAGATAATGTCACTCTACCGCTTCTGGTATAAATGCCTATGGTAGAAATTGAGAAGTCAAAGAAGTAGGCAAAGATTTGACATTGATGGTGTCTTGAAAGTTGGCAAAATGATGCTCTCAGAACTGGATGAGTAACAATCAAGTATGGTAAAGAATTCCTCATACAAGGGGCAAAGCTCTTGCCCATTGAAGCGAAAGACATGATCTTAAGGATCCAAGAAGATCGTGCATTCCTTTAGAAAAGGGATGTCAAGCTTTATATGTCGAAGGAACTTTAGGTGATAGAGACCGATAGATTCAAGTCGTTTCTAGTCATCATCCTTTAAAGGTTTCAAAAGAGGCTGGGGGGTCTTGAGAAGGCCTCAAACAGATTAGAAAATGGCGAAAAGACATTGGAAGGTATGAAGAGATGTAAAAAGGAAAATAAGAAAGCCGATGGCAATTGTCCTTACTCATCATCACTAACATTAATTGAAAAAGCAACAACTTGAGCCTAAAGATGCTCAACCTCTTAATCTAGACACTAGATTTGCAGGCGACCTGTCTAGTCCAAGCAAGAAGCAAATAGTTAGAAAAATAGACATCATACATACATGAATCATAAATCTTTTTCTTGCAGAAAGCATGATCCAAAATGAAGTATAGTCCAAAAGTGACCAAGTTCTATAGAATCACAAAGCAGTATGAAATACTAGGGGTAACCGTAAAGGAAGTGGGCTCAACATCGAGAGGAATTATAACAAAAGCAGCATGATGTGCAAGTCAGTCTAGATGAGACTCCTTAGTTCAACATGATATGCAAATCAATCTAAATGAAACCCAATAGAAGTAACACGATGTGCAAGACAGTCTTAATGAGATCTAGTAGAAGCAGCATGACAAGCAAGATAGTCTCAATGAGATCCAATGGAAGCAGCACGATGTGGAAGTCAATCTTGAGAAGATCTAATGGAAGTAGCACGATGTGCAAGTTAGTGTCAATGAGATCCAATGGAAGTAGCACGAGATGCAAGTCAACCTCGATGAGATTTAATGGAACCAACACGATATGCAAGTCAATCCGATCCAACAAAAGTAACGTGATGTGCAAGTCAGTCTCAATGAGACCAATAGAAGTGCACGATGTTCAAGACAGTCTTGATGAGATCCCATAGAAATAGCACGATGTGTAAGTCAGTCTCGATGAGACCCAACAAAAGCAGCATAATGTGCAAGATAGTCTCGATGATACCCAATAGAAGTAGCACAATGTGTAAGATAATCTTGATAAGATCCAAGAGAAGTAGCACAATGAGACCCAATAAAGAGCATGATGTATGCAAGAATGAAGGATGTCAGAACTCATGAGATTTCCCCAGTGGCACAAAAGAGATAGAGAATCGAAGCAAGATACTCGAAAGAGGGGCATGAAACCCAATGAATACAAAAACTAGAAGAAGCATAAAGAATGCTTAGAAGAAGGGCATGAAACCCAACGAATACAAAATCTCAAGAGATCAAAGATCAATGAAGAATACATAGCTGAAGGTTCAAGGAATAAGAAGGTCTAAAGAACATGAAGTAGTGTATGAAGCAGTGTATGATAGAAGTTTTCCCGATGGGCATGCATTAGAAATGAACCCTAAGAAGTAGGTGCACTTAAGAGTGTTCTAAACCCTTAGAATAGGCACAAGCCCTAAGAAGAGGTGCACTGAAGAGTGTTATAAACCCTAAGAAGTAGGTGGACTAAAGAGTGTTTTAAGCCCTTAGAACAGGCACAAGCCCTAAGAAGAGGCATACTGAAGAGTGTTGAAAACCTAAAGAAGTAGGTGCACTTAATAGTATTTAAAACCCTTAGAATAGGCACACTAAAGTGTGTTACTAAACCCTAAGATATAGTTACACTGAAGAGTGTTAGAAACTCTAAGAAGTAGGTGCACTGAATAGTGTTTTATTATAGCATCATAAGGATGCTTTCTAGACCTTGAATGGACACCTCGGCCCTTAGATGGGCACGTTCACCCTTGAATGGACATACTGTCCTTAGATGGATACCTCCTCCCTTAGATAGGCATATCCGCCCTTGAATGGGTATACTCGCCTTAGATAGGCACGTTTGCCCTTGAATGGGCACCTCCGCCCTTAGGTTTGCATATCCACCCTTGAATGGGTATACTTGCCTTAGATAGGCATGTTAGCCTTTGAATGGGCACCTCCACCCTTAGATGGGCATATCCACCCTTAAATGGGCATACTTGCCTTAAATAAGCATGTTAGCCCTTGAATAGGCACACTCGCCTTAGATAGGTAAGTTTGCCCTTGGATGGACATCTTAGCTCTCGAATGGCACATTCGCCTTAGATGGGCACATTCTTTGGTAAGTAGGCATATTAATTCTTGAATGGACACACACTTTGCATGAATAGAAGGGAATCGTGAGAAAGTTTGAAAGAAGAAGGATGAAGTCGAAGATGATGAGAAAGGAGAAAGAAAGACGGAGTAAGAATACTTTGTCAATTTTTGTGTCTCACAAAACTCTCCAAAGTAAGGGCTAAGCTATAAACACTAGATTTTTTAGGCTCGACAATGAAGTGAAGATGAATGTCAAGAAAGAAAATGATCAAAATACCCTTGAGAGTTAAGAAGAGAAGGGTGAAGAGAAGTTGGTGAAGAGTCTGAAAAACTAGCACATGACTTTAAAAAATCACATAAATTAATCCAAGAGGAATATATGAGGAGTCATATACCATTTCGAAGCTACAAATGTCTAGTTTTCATAAAAATTTACAGATCATAAATCGGAGTTGAATTCCAAAAGTTATCTATGATCAAAGGAGTAAAGGTTAGAAGGAATCGCATTACAAAATTGTAAAACTAGAAGGCCAACCAGGGAGTGCACAGTTCATCCGATACTGTTACATTTACTGTTCACCATTGGTCAAAAAAATCGCCAAAATTATTCACCATCAGTCAAACAGTCGGCTGGCATTGTTCATATGTTACTGTTCACTTTACTATTTACTGGTTTTGTTCACCCGAATCCTACATCGATTTTTTATCATATTTTCACTCCAAGGAAAGCCTATATAAGCACATCTTTACAACACTTCCCAAGACACACCGATTGTCGAATACAACCATCTCTTTCTCCCTTTTGAAGACATACTCAAGAATTTGAGAAGTCTTTTCCAGTTTAATTTTTTAGGCGTTCTATTGCTCTAAACCTGGAAATCGTACGTCATGAGAGCAGAATTCTCTCTTTCGTCATATTTTTTTCTTTATTTTTCTTGCTTAGAATTAAATATATTTAGGTTTATTTATGCTTAAAATAAGCATGTTTAGGATTTATTTTGATGCTTAGAAGCATGTCTAGGGTTTTATGAATTGTCTAACCCTTATTTGTTTTGCAAGATGGATAAGCGTGTCGAGGTAAATCCGCAAACTTTCCTTTTTTAGAATCATACTTAGGAATTTAATTTCTTTGTGAATGCTTAGAAATATGCTTAGGAGCACAGTTAAAAGTGGCTGCTTGTCGCCTAACCACCTTATTAAATAATTGATTCAATCAAAATTTATTTAAGAAAATAAAATTTTATATCATATTAAATAAAAAGACAGCATTTATTTAAAATATCTTAACAAATCTAAAAGTCTCATCACCTCTTGAATAAATAAATGGGATAATGTTATGGACCTCCCCTACCTTTTAGCTTAATATCACCAATATGGATTGTTTACACTTTTGCATAAATTTAGTCCTTTTGTTTTAAAAAATCTACTACAAACCTCTGTTCTGTTAGTTTTGTCGTTAGATGACATCATTTTTCTATCTAATTTCACTGTAATTGTTGAAATACCCTCAACTAATTTTAAAAAAACATATGCATAATTACAATATACATTTGGAGCTGAAATGACATTTTTAATAAGTCAATAAAATATTAAAAGAAAATCTCCTCTCTCTACCGGTTTATCTCACTGCTTAACTCTTTCACTTACATCTCTCTTCGACTCTTGGAAGACCAATCCATGGCCCAGATACCTCCTCACTGCTCGCTTGCTTCCACTTCTCCTGCTTCTACCAATACATGGAATATCGACGCCCAAAATCATGCATGCTTTCCCCTCTCTTTTCACAAACCCACTTCACCTAATGACCACAAGAAATATTCGGCTACCATAGAAAACACATCACAAGAAGAGGAAGAATCAAAATTCCAGAGTAGAATAAAATATTATAAATTATATCTATATGACTAATTAAGTTGAGTGGAAGTCTAACAAATTCTCTGATTATTTAATAGGTTTCAAAGATTCTTTGAAGAAGATTTAAATTTTAAAGATTTGTAGGAAGCTGTGACTGACACATCTAGAAAATGATTATCTCCCAAATATAAGAGTATTGAAGTAATAAACTGGCAAGACCGGGGTCAATCCATAAGGAAAGGGATTTAGTAGTATAAATTATAGAACGAGAAATATGATATGAATAATTCAAAGAAATGACAAGATAATATCAACAAGTAAAAGTTAAGGTGGTAGGCGGTACAACTGACCATTCAAATGTAAAACAAAAATATTTGATAAAACCATCCATAGAAATAAGAGGTAAAACCTACCACAGCAAATGAAAGAAAAAGTTCATAAGTAATAAATAGGAGTACTTAAAACACACAAGTAAGAGAAATTAACATAATAATAATGAAAACTAAGGTTAAGAGATCCGTCCTTGATATATCAAATGAGAATAAATAATCCAATTATATCTCAATTGGAATCCACACATCAAGAGGTTCCAATAGGAAGATATGTTTTTTAAGCCCATTTTAGTTATACAAATTATATTTGTTTCGTTTTCAATATTTATGCCGCTTCTTGTAAATGGTTCAAGCATCCAATGTGTCAATCATCATATGTCTACAACAAATCAAGGTTTTTAACTGTACTTGTGTTAGTAAGGAAGAATCATACGACATCTAGAAAGGATCCAAGCATTTGATATACCAAAGATTGTTTACAATGGATCAAGACCTCCACTTTACAGGTGGTGTCAAGATTGATTAGGAAAATAAATATAAATCATATAAAATAAATAACAAAAGATTATGATTGTTAAGTACGATTAGAAAACCCTTATTCTCATATCAAGGGTTTTACCTGTTCATCTTAGCAAGAGAGGATTTAGCAAGACATTGTGCAAGAAAGAAAATAAATTGTAAAAAGAAAATGATTTATTAATAACATTAAGAGAACAAAATACCAGAGAGAAAAAACATTAATAAGAGATCCCAACCAAGGCTAAGATGCCCTAATAGGTCATAATGTACCTCTATTTATAGATACATTCGAGAGCAAACTTGTCAAATTACACAGGGATAATTGTAAAATAACCTGTTGACAATTTGGATCATCATATGCACTGAATTTGACCACGATGTTGGCATTGAATTATTTAGAATTTTGATCTCATGTCTTCATAAAAGTTGTAGATATTTCTCTCAGCTTTCAAGAACATCTTCATTCATATGATTTGAATACGTATATCAAGAGATATGATCAAAATACAGAGGCATGGTCAGGCTAGACCAAAACTACATACGGGTTCACTTCAAGCCCATTTTAGGTCCACTGAAAGCCCAAATTTCATGATACTTGTGAAATATAATCTTGTAGATAATTTAATCATCTTTTCAAAAAATCAAGATTTGCACCATTCTGATATATAAATAGAAAGTCATGCCCATTTTATCGAACCTAAAGTTATAAATGCCTCTACTAGATTTGCACCATGACATCATCCTATAAATAAATTCAATTATTAATTATGATTAAAATTTTATTCAAATAAAATAAAATAACAATATATTGAACAAAATGGAGAAAAAAATCATCCTCCCTCTAAAATATTCAACAAAATCCGAATGTTGAATATTCAACAAGAAGAGAAGTGATTTAGGTTAGGTTTAAGTATCGATAATGTTACACTCATGAAGTATGTATACAAAATTTGTATATAAAATTGATAGGGAAAATTTCACAAAGTACCTCTAACTTTTACCTTATTATCATGGAAAAACGCTTTTTGCATTCTTGTATAAGAGGCAACCCTGGATCACCCTTCTGTTACTTTAACCATTAAATGTATGTCATTAAGTTGAATTTGGAAGGTTAGAAGGATTCGACGAACCAAATACATAAAGGCTACATTTGGTGCATTGTATAGGATTGTGTAATTATTATTGTAGCGGATAGCATTGTATAGAATTGTATAGTATAGGATTGAGTAAACTCTATACTGTGTTTGGTTTATCACTATATTGTATAAATGTTACACAATACTGTGTTTGATAAAAGATTGTATTTAACTATATTAAATTACTTACAATTATAAAAATGGTTTAAAATTAGTAAAATATTTTCAAATATAATATTTTTAAAAATTATTTATATTAAATTAATTTTTTAGATTATTATTTTTATTTAAATATTTAATAAATTATACTTATTTATTAAAATAATTGATTTAAATATTCAATAAACTAATAATATAAATATTTATTTATTTATATATGTTTGCGGTATTTATTGTCAAAAACTGGAACAAAAAATAAAGTTGTATAATTTAATTCTTTTAATAATATAATATAATATAATATTATTATATTATATTATATTATGTAATATTATATTATATTATATTATATAAAACTTATGAATTAAAAATTATATCCAACAATCCCTCATATCTTTATCCTATCCGGCCTTAACACATGGTGGAAGGCATCATTATTTTGCCTCCTTTTATGCGATCTTCATACGGATCTTATACAACCTTTTACTATACTATCTACCCTTTTGTTGCACCAAACACGATATAAAAAAATTTTACGTGAACAGTACCTTTTATACTATACTATGTGGACTACCAAATACGCTCAAAAGGTCATTAAACTTACACTCAACCACCAAGCCGAAAGGATTATTTTGCTTTGTAATCACAAAAAACATATTAACCTATTTAGCTTCTTCATCTGATGATATAAACAAACATTTCGATGCTTCTTCTTCTCAAGTCATCATAGAACTTCTCTCCTCACATGACCCTTTATTTTCATCTCTCACTTCATGTTTATTCTCCTCTACCACACACTACCGCCTCCTCTGCCATCACTTCCACTTCCTGCACCATATCCAACTCCCTCCTCTCCTGCTCTTCCACTGCCCTTTTCATCTTCTTCACCCTCTATTCATGGTTTCTCTCTCTTCTCTGATTTAAGTCTTAGATTATTAATCTAAGAATTGGTAGTGACAGTCACTAGCTTGGTATGGTGGAAGAGGTAATAGATAATTGGCAATTGGTATAGATTTCGAGGTTGCAACGAAAGGACCAATAATGGGTTATTGATGATTGGTATAGATTGGTTGGTTTTTTGACATTTTATGGATAGTTTGTAAACTGGTGATGGAGTGCTTGATTAGTAGACAGTTTTGTTATTTTTTTTTTGTTAGGTGGTAACCGATTTTTTAGATGTTGGTGGTAATTTTTGGAGATTTGGGTGTTGTAGATGATTGTAAACTTGGTTTGTTGAGAGAGAAGGACATCTACAAATTTGGGTTGTTTAGCGAGGAGAAAAGAAACAATTGAAATCCTTATTTGATTAAAGAATTGGAGAGCAAGAGGGCATTACAGCAATCAGTTAGAATTTTAGTTTTTTACTTAAATTCTTTGAAAAATGAAGAGAATTGGTTAGGTGGGTTTGATTTTATTGAAAATGCAATTACTTTAGTGTAAAATGTTGTCCTATAACTTCAATTCAGTGAATTGCTATCCCGTATCTTGGTTTTGATTTCTTGGGGTTATTTTTATTTGGTTTTTGATTGGTGTCCTGTAACAAACTATATATTGGATTTTGGGTTAGATTTTGATGAACAATTTGGATGTAATCTCCAATAGAAGAATTGTTTAACGTATAGAAGTCTCATTCTCTTTTTGTTCTTTATGATCAAAAAATTTTTTCTTCTTTTTTTTCCTTTTTGTAAATTTGGTCTTTAATTGATTGTTGGAGGCTCTGGTGATAATGGCAATTCTAGTAGAAGAAGTGAAGGTGGTGAAGGTGATGGGGTTGGCTGTGGGTGAGCTTGGTTCTTTTTATTTTTAAAATAAAATATGTTGTGATTATTTTCTTGAGTTAATTATTGGCATGGTGGCATTGTAGAAGAGTTCCTTCAAGACTTGGGTTCGAATCATGCCAAAGTGAAATATTTTTTATCATTTTCATAATAAAATTTGGTTAAGGGTATTTGCATAACTACTAAGGTTTTGGACGGAAATCTGATGTCATCTAACAGTTAAAGTAACAAAAGGCTAGTTCATGATGAATTTATGAAAACATAGGGTTTCCTTTTATACAAAAGTGCAAAAGACCTTTTTTTTCATGATAATAAGGCAAAAGGTATGGATAGTTTATGAAATTTGCCATTAAGTGAATCAAGATATTAATGAAGTTGTCAATATAATAAATGTTAATGAATCATGTCATTAAATTAGTGGTGTCACATCAACTTTATATACAAACTTCGTAAATGTAGCATCACTCTTCAATATTTAGTTGTATAGATTAAATTTAAGAATAATATTAATCTTATAAACTTTATATACAAATTCTTACATACAGAGGCGGAACCAAGAGTTAGTTGGGCTGGGGTGATAAAATTTTTAATTTGATACAAAAAGTTCAAATTATAACTCTTATATCCTCACTTTAAAATAAAATTCCTTACATATAGCCCATCCAAACTTAAGAAAATATATAGATTTTATCCATTTTAAATCTTGTACTATTTTTAAAATAAAATTTCATTTAATATAATCGTCATTCTCTTTTATTATGTTATTATAAATTTTATTAGTTAAATCTCAATTTACCAATTTACAACTTTCTATTATTCTTCTCCTCTTTTCTTTTGAATTTCCAATCTAAAATAAAAATATACATATATACTTTATTTACCTCAGACATTTAATATATATGTAGACTTTTTTCATAATAAAATTTAGTTATAGACTGAATATTAGTGAAAAAAATTTTAGCCTACTTGAAAAAAATCTTTGGTTACACCTTGCTTGCATACAAATTGATTTGTTATTAAGCGATTGGAGTAATGAATATAATAGTACCATTTTAATAAATGAAGAGTGATGATGCGTAAATAAATAAATAATGTCATATTAGTTTCCATTAATGAATTTGTATAGAAAAGTTTGTAAATAGGACAATATCAATAAGTACCCTCGATTTTGATTTAATTTTGAATGAAAATGACTATACATTTTTCATCAGTCACACCCTTAAACCTCTATTAAAATCATCTAATGTTTTCTATTAAATTTAGACTGACGGTCAGGCATACCATCAAAATTTCATTCTAAATAATCAGCATTCTAATTCAAAATTCCTAAGTAAATAGCCAAAATGAAAATCATTTGCATTTATTGAAAATCATTAACCAACAAAGAAAATAAAAAACCCACCAACTAAACTAGCAACTGAAAAAAAAAAATCCAATTAAGCCTCCACAACCCAATAACAATCATAATGAAAAAAAACCACATAAAACCCTAAAATCACAGCAACCAATTAAACACCGCATGAAGCCCCAGAATCGCTAGATTGCAATAAAACCAAAAAAAAAAAAACCCAGAACAAGATAATGGAAAAAGCCTTCACACAGAGCAAAACCAACATCAGCCACATACCATCCTAACAGAACATATATACATATAATTGAAATCAAAATCAAAGTTAAAAGAAATGCCATAAATCTATGGACTTTTTAATGGTCGACATGTCAATAGCCACCCTCCAATATTATTAGAGAGGCAAAAACCCTAGTTGAGACATCCAAAGAACCATTAATATTTGCCATCAATCGTTTCCATCACCAACCATCATCAACAACCGCCATCAACAACCACCTCTACCACCATCACAACCATTTAAGATAGCAATGGCCAGCAATGCACGTCCACCCACCATGCCGACTAAACAATACAGCCAACAAATTGATTTAAGAAATTTGGGTAATATGCTTTTATGTTTTAAATCTATTTTGAGAGATTATTGTTTTATTATTATTTGAAAGATTAGTATTAAAGAAGTAGAAGAAGAACCAAAAATTGATGGAGAGATGAAGCATCGAGGTGAACCAAAGAGGTAAGATGATGATGAACGAAAAAAAAGAATTAGTTTTGTTTTTTATTTGATAAAATTTATTAATTATATATAATGGTAAAAAATTATTTTTATACTTTCATTAGGATTGAAACTAACAATTGATGGTTTTGAGAAAATGTTAGGGGTGTAATTGATGAAAAGTGTATAGTCATTCTCCATTTATATTAAGTCAAAACTCGACGATACTTGTTGATATTGTCCCATTTTGTAAATATAATATTACTCTTAATTTTAATTATTTTTGCAAGAAGGATTTTAGCATAATTTATTAGATAAATATTTTATTTTCTTACTTAATTTATAATATTATATTATTTCGCAGAAGAAGTCCACCAGTAAGTTTTGGCTTAATTGTTAGTTAAGGATAGTCAAATTTGAAACTAGCAAGTTAATCCCGAGTTTTAACTTATATTTGATTTAATAAAAAGCAATTTTTGTATTAGAAAATTATTAAAAAAATAACCAAAATTTAAGGACCTATTACAAAAATGACCTACATCTATACAATTTGCATGCTATGGCCCTTTTGGATGCAAAATTATCCAAATAACTTTATGAATTCAATTAATTCAATCTTTAATAAAATCCTTTATTCCCTCCACTTCCATAACTGTTACCTCCCATTACTCCTAACTAAAATCTAGAAAAACTCTTGAATCTTCATTCAATAAATCAACACACATTGCACATCCACCAAAGGGGAAAAATCTAACATTTACATGGAAGAATATCATTTAGGGAAAGCTTGACAGAAGGGGAGAACCTAGTGGGCACCAAATTGTGAAGAGGTTGAAACCACAAGGGTTAGTCTCCCATTACTTCTCTTCTTTTTGTTATTTTTAGTTTCGTCTTGAATGGAAATCATAGTTACATGTATGTTAGTAACAAAAATAGGCTACATATTTTGTATTGGAAATTTTAAAGATTTGAAATTTGAAGATTAGGGTTTTCATTGGGTTTTGATGGATTTTGTTGTTGAATCAATATGTTTATGGAGTTTCAGTGTGTTTTGCGAGATAATGTGGAGTTTTTGATTGATTAAGTCTATATTGGATGCTTGGGGTGTGCGAAAATGGCAGATTTCTAAGTGTTCGCTAATGAAGGTAGATGATGGTAAGTGTGAAACTCGTTTTCTGGTCTTACACTAGACAACTGATGACAAGTAGGTTTCTATTATTGAGTGTCAAATTTATTAAATCTAATAATTGGCACCCCTTTCTGGTATGGATATCAAGTATCGGTTATTTAAAATTTGAAGTTCGAATTCGGTTATTTAAAATTTGAAGTTCGAATTCCCATTTAACCAACACTCGATGTTTGGTTGTCGAACGTCAGTTTCATGGAAACCAACATCTAACACTTGGCAGGTGTGTTTGACAGTGGGAGTCTAATGGCTTCATGGAACCAATAATCGACATAGTATCGAGTGTTGATCGTGATGTTAGATGTCAATTTATTAAAATCAACAGCCTTCCTCTGTCAGACACTCGACGAGTTAACTATCAAATGTCAGTTTTCACATTTTGTTGCATATCGGATTGGTTCTTTGTTGAGTGTTGTCGATTTTTCACATTTTTGGAAAGTTTTTCTTAATCTAAATGTTTTTTGTGTTGTTATATGAAGGTTTGGACATGGCTAATCAACATGGGCTTACATTTAACTTGAAGACGGGCAAGCATTACCATGCTATAATCACGAATTTGGTGAGTTAGGACTATATTTCAATGGATTCGTTCTACTTTGACTGAGCGCCAAAAGGACATGTTTTACAACACATGTTTCAGGCGTTACCTAGAGATTCGAGAGCTAACATTTCTGTCCAAGCTCGTCCATAATGTATTGCTATAGGAGGTGTAGATAGCTAGATATGATAACGAGATGTGATTCCTTATTCAAGTTATCGAATATATCATAAGTTTCAAAATTATATTCAAGTTGCTTATTAGTTACATTGTTCGTACATTATAATAATCAACAATTTTGTTTTCAAGGTGGCTTGTTCGTTTCTCCACACGAGTTTAGAATGGTAATCGGTTTGACGTTTGCTACTCAAGTACCAAACATTCCCAATACCCAAAATCCATGCCTATTGTTGGAAACATACTTTCGAGTTAATGATATGAAGCTAATATATTTTTATCTATTTCTTCAAAAAATAATGTTAATGTTATCCTGGATGAGAATGTAGTAAAGTTGGCAATGTATTACATTTTGGAGTAGCTTTTTATGGGACAAGACTAGCATTGATATGTTTCTCGATAGTTGTTGAATTTTGTGGATACGTTGGATAGTTTTAATGAATATCTATGGGTTTAGTGTCTTACGACTGGACTATTAAAGGAATGAAAAAAAGTGTTGGTAGGGAGATTGAGAAGTAGAAGAAATGAAAGGTTGCCAAGAAAGGCAAAGGGTCCCAAATTGAGAATTATAACTTATAAAGGTGTCCATATGTTGTACAGGTAATTAAATGTTATGAATGAATTACAGTAGTATGCACTTACATATAATATTAAATGGGTTTATAATTCATTCTTATTTTATTGAGGTTATACCTTATATCGGTGATACATAAGACCATACAAACGATGACTTCATGCATAATATTCCATGGCCATTGAAGTAGGAGACATTGAAGACACCACCTAAGGATGTCATCCTGCATGATGTGATTAACATGGAAATGAGAGTTAGTTTAGTTGTATTCCATTTAATATGTTTCATTTTATTTTCGCATATGTAGATGTTCATATCGTATTTAAAATTCACTTTCCTTTTCGTGCTGTAGGCCCATCCAGTGGTCATTTTGGAGATGACTGAGGCAGAGATTTTCATAGGTTGGTATAAGACCTTTTCAAAGGTCGTTGGGATACAAAAGGGCATCTATGTTTAATAGGTTGCATCCAAGGATGCTCCTTTACATAAAGGTGAGTCTATTGAGCCACCTCAGGATGAAGATGCAAAGGCTGAGGTCTAGGTCGAGCATCAGCATGACCCAGAGCTTTTGATGCTTCCTACATCTACAGTTCTAAAGGCTGTCCCGACCCTAGGTACCACTCCACGACGATCCCCACCACATGTCCATTTTTCCCTTCCATTAGGACATTGACCATCTCCCTCACACCTGTAGATGACTAGTCCACCACTTAGGTTCGATCGTGCTATACATGGGTATACCACTAGTGCATCGATACCATCCGTATCATCCACTAATGTTTATAAAATTTGGAGATACATTATATGTTATCGAGATTGCATTTGTTTTTTAATACTGAAATTGACATCTTTTTTTACATAGGTTACACCTTAGATCATGAACTTCCAATCAGTCATTATGTGAGAGTTAATGGGACTTAAGGACAAGGTTAAAGCACATCGAGCAAATTACAATAAGATCAAAGAGAAGAACATTCAAATTTTGGTTGATAATAAGGAGATACGACTCCTTTGTCAAGCCATCATTTTACTTGGTAGAAATTTTGGCTATGTATATGCGGTATCTATGTTGATCACCGAACAACCATAACATTTCTCATTGCACCTTTGTATTACTCAATTTTATTATCTATTTGCTTTATAGGATGGGGACAACTCAAATGACGATGAGTCAAGGAGCTTGACCTGATACTAAATGATTGACAGGAAAGCATTCAAGTCTTTGATAAGCCACCGATAAGATTTGTCTCTCTACGAGGTTCATATATATTTCCTGGAAAATACAAGCAAAGCCTATTCATTAGCCCTCATGTTAGGAAGAAGCAAAAGATCCTAACAGAAGAAGGTGTTCAAACTTAGCTCTAGACTACCGCTATACCCGTCATTATCCCTACAATGTAACCAACTGTGCAAAGTAACTTTAGACTGCATGGCACACATTGATAGATGACTAGTCGAATGTGTTGGACCCTATTATTTGGACATAGGACCCCTTTTTTGACCCACTCACACCTTTTGTCGATGACGAGATTGGGACTTTCGATCATTGGATGTCATTAGGGGTTGGAGACATCACGAGAGTTTTTTAGGGTTTTGACTACCAGTAGGCTTTGGCTAGGTTCTGACATGAGTACATTACTACCTATTATTGCCAAACATATGGTAGTTAATATGTATATTATTCTAACTAAAATTTATGTGTGCAGCATACTGGTGTATACCTATGAACATTACTATGCAAATCAAATAAGCTTGGCTATGAGCTTGTAGAGACATCCACACTCTTGGATGCAACAATTTGGGTACATCTTTCTGTAGTTCTATTTGTATAATAATGCAATTAACCTCTCTTTTAGCTTATTAGTTTATTGTTTTGAAATTATTACAGTCAAAGGAGCAAGGTTCGTGGCAGTGATACATAGAGAAGTGGAATGAGATTGAGTAGGAAAAAAAGGCATAGATAGTCCTGTATGTTTATGGTTACAGTCTTCTAGTCGATCAGTCGTGGGATGAGCTAGAATAGGTAACAAGCATTCTACTTATATAAGTCAATTTGTGCTTATAGTTGGATGCTCTTCTATCCTTTAGAATTTTGTTCTAAGTACTTGCTTTTATGTGTAGTTACACATACTAGTTAACCTTGAGGGTTAACATTGGGTAGCAATACGTGTTGATTTGAATCATTAGGTGATTTCATTTACAATTTATATATTAATACCATATCCATTGAGATGGTCAAGGATACTTGTCATTGCCTAGCTAAGATCATCTCACAACTTTTGACATGAGGAACTTGTGTTGGGTGCCCATGACTTTCCGAGTGGTCCTTTTGACATAGAGCGTATCAAGGAGCGTGATGAGGTTCCACATTAAGATATTAGTGGTAAGGCATATGGAGTATAGAGTATTTAGCTGGACGGGTTTCATTCTCTAACATTATGGCATTAAAAAAAGATACACTCTAGTGTAGGATGGCCTTGCGCTATTCGAGATATAGGTTAGGCGAAGCTTATTTTGATGCCACCATAGTTGCCAGAGGAGTGGAGGTTATAGAATGTGCCATAGTTGTCGAACAAATGGAAGTTACAGAGTCTACCATCAGGCCTCCACCCAACACAGTTTACTTGTTGGGTCTTCAGATGTTACAACATAAAATATATATCAGATACAGGATAGACATGAATGACTTAGACCGTATATATTTTGATTTTTTTTTCTTACATTGATATCACATCTTTGTATATATCCTTATTGCCAATTTTTTTTACTTTTTTATCAATTTATGCATAATTTATACATCTTTTTGTTAATTCATGCGATATGGATTACATGTAAGAAAATTTAACAGTCCATGAATTAATAAAATAAAACGTGATTATAGTCCATTCCAAGATTATGTACAAATGACACAAAAAAACAAAAATTACATAAAAACAACAAAATACAATGGAATTTCAAGAAAGTGTAATAAGTACACATAACATAATGATATATCCATTCCAAGGTTATTTATAGATTACCTAAAACATGAATAATATAATAGAAGAAAACGCATGGAATAAGACATCATGTTTGGCATCGTGCACATGTAGCAACTTCAAGGAGGACTGGATTACGACATATTTGCCTATTGTGACTTGATCCTCTACATCTGTTGCAATTGCACAATGAGCTTGATTCACCAACGGAAGGGATTTGATTCCTTGTAGGTTGCCTGGCTAGTCTCTTCATCAATGGTGGTAGCACTCCGTTGCTACTAACATCTTTTGGAACCACCCAATGCATGCTTAGAACAACTGGAACAATAGGCAAAGCATATGCATAGAGTAACTATTCATTTTTGTACTACAAGGCATAGTGTTTATAGCACGTAAGTAGGCTTATATGCTTGCAAATAGCTAATGCATGTGCATAAGACAACTGGTCAAGATCAAATACCCTACATGTGTAAGTCCAGGCATGCATGTCCATAACATTGCTAAATCTCATTCGATCATGCTCTTTCAAACGGTCTTTGTGAATAGGGCTTTCATCCTACTAAAGCATTTATGATCACGACACTATATCAAAGCCTCTTTTGAGACTTAAGAGAATAAAATGAGTCATGGGCATATCTGGAGAAAGGAAGCAATCTGATCCCCTGCTTGAGGACCTAAACTACCCTCATTCCTTCAGAGTTAGGTTTGGGAAGTTAGGTATGAGCCATTCGCCTCGCCTGTATCAAAATTCGGCCTCTACTAAGGAATACCAAACAAAAATAGCTCATGTTATTATACGACTTATGTTATTCATTTTATGCACACATTGTTCATTTTATCTTCTTTAGACATGTTAGGTAATATTCAATCAAGACAGTTGTATATTCATATAAAGAAAGAGAGAGGAGAATAAAATTACATTTTCTTTCAAACATAGGGGAATTGGAAGAGGACTACAACAATTTTGTTATTCAACAAATACAATAAATTCAACTTCTAAATACATTAAATATTATTGATTTATTCATACAACTAAAGCATCCAATAATAGAAAGCATATTCATGCATATCAAATCGAGACTCAATAAATAGTGAATTTCTCACCACTATATATGAGTCTATTCAATGTTTATCAAGTCGATCTCTTCAAGTATATTCATTCATTTGAGCATTCATTCACTCACCATCATTGTGAGTCCATCATCACTTCATGACATCATACAATTATTCAATTATACTTTCTAAACATAGTATATTCAAAATAAAACCAATCAACTAAAATTTAATACAAAGTCATAATCTAAATTCATGTAACTCTGACCTAGATTTGATAATTCTATCATAGCATTCTAGCCTATTGCTATTATGGCATAATTCAATTTATTTAATTTTAAATATTACAATTGTAGCCTAACATGGTAATTGTAGAAAATCATGGCATATTTTAGCCTAATCATATCAATCAAGATCAAATATGGCTAGTCTAGCCCAATTTAAACATCCAACGATAAACATGGTAATTCTCACCTATTCTATGCTATTTCCTAGCACACTTTAAAGTAATTGTAAATTTTTCTAGCATGATTCTAATCATGTGCTCTTAAGCATTATTCTAGGCATGTGCTCCTAAGCATGATTCTGGGCACGTGCTCCTAAGCATGATTCTAAGCATTCGCGAATAAAATAAACCCCTAATCATGATTCTAGATAAATGAGAGAAAGCATACTTACCTTGACATCCTTATCCATCTCACAAAACAAACAAGCGTCAGAATAATTCAAAATAACCCTAAATAGGCTTATTCTAAGCAAAAATAAACCTAATCATGCTTGTTCTAAAGCAAGAAAAATAAATAAGAAAAGAAGAGGAAAAGAGAAAACTATTCTTAAAACGTACCATTTCTGGGTTTAAAACAATATAAAATGTCTGAAAAATATTAAACTAGAAAAGACTCCTAGAGTTCTCAAGTGTGTCTTCAAGAGGCAGATTAGATGACTATTGATGTGTGTTGAAATTGAGGAGGGGGTTGTTCATAAAAGAGAGGGTTGAAATTGAAAAAGAAAGCAAAGAAACCAAAAAAAAAGGATTTTAATACAATTTTTAAAAAATAAGGGAGGAATAGCCCGTTAACTGTGTGAGGACCACCAACTAATAGTAGGACAGTCAACCAACTATGGGTGGGTAGCCAACCAGTGGTAGGACAACTGGCTAGCCATCCTACAACCACCAGCTGGTTGTGGCCCTCTAATCCCTCTTTTTTTACATTTTTTTAATGTGGTCCCCCTTTAACCTTTGTTTGTTTGATCACACATAACTTTTGAGTTCAACTCTGATTTATGATCCATAAAATTCTATGAAAACTAGACATCTATAGCTTTGCAAATTAATTTCTATGAATTTTCAAAATCATGTGTCAATTTTTAAAACTTTTAGTTAGTTTCTTATTTCCTTTCTTCCTTTTGCTTTCAAGGGCATTTCAATCTTTTTCATTGCTCAACATTTATCCTCATTTCATTATTGAGCCTTAAAAATCTAATTCTATAGCTTGCCCTCTACTTTGGAGAAGTTTGTGAAACACAAAAATCGACAAAGTACTCTCCCTTTGTCCTTTATTTTCTCATATTGGCCTCATTACTTACATATGTATTTTGTCAAACTTCTCATCATCTGTTCTTCGTTTCAATTCTTACAAAGGTGGTGTGCCTAATCAAGAGCCGATATGCCCATTCGAGGGCTCGTGAGCCTTTTCAAGGGCTAATATACCCACTCAAGGGCTGGTATACCCACTTGAGGGCTAATATGCCTACTCGAGGGCCGGTGTGCACACTTAAGGGCTAATGTGCCCACTCGAGGGTTGATGTGCTCATTCAATGGCCAAGATGCATCCTTATAATGCATCCAATGCACTCTTCTACTATAGACAAGTGCATCCCTATGATGCATGATGTGCACTCTTCTAGTGCGGACAAATGCATCATTCTAAAGCATGAAGTGCATACTTATAATGTTAAGATAAAACACTTTCAATGTACCTACTTCTTAAGGTCTTAGGGTTTCTAACACTCTTCAGTACACCTACTTCTTAGGATTTCTAGCACTCTTCAGTTTACCTATTTCCTAGAGTTTTTTAGCATTCTTCAGTGCGCCTATTCTAAGGGCTTCAAACACTCTTAAGTGCACCTACTTCTCAGGGTTTTCAACACTTTTCAGTAAACCTCTTCTTAGGGCTTATGCTTATTCTAAGGGATTAAAACACTCTTAAGTCACTTACTTATTAAGGTTTTTAACACTCTTCAGTGCGGTCTTTGGTCTTATGCCTATTTTAAGGGCTTAAAACAGTCTTAAGTGCATATACTTCCGAGGGTTTCCTCTTATGCATGTCCATTGAGAAAACGTTTATCATGCACTGCTTTGCAATCTTTAGACATTTTCATTCTTCATGCTTTTGGCTGAGGATTCTTCATTGTTCTTTGATCTCTTCAGACTCTGCATTCATTGGGTTTTATATCCTTCTTCCAAGTATTCTTTTTTCTATTCTTGATTTGTTTTAATCTATTGGGAAAATTTCTTAATTCATTATGCTTTAACATTATTTGTTCTTGATTTCTTCAAATTTTGCATTTATGGGACCCTTCATTTAAGAGTTCATATCAGGTTGTTGATTCATGAATTCACTAGGGATATCTTCATCGTTCTTGCAAGTTCTTACAAAATATCAAATAATTCATGATAGTAAATTCCAATAGATTCTAGACTTTATCGTGTTTGATGTTGTCTTTCAATGAAGCTTCTTTCTAGTCTTTACAATAATTATTTCATGTGGGTCTATTTATCAAAAGTATATCCTTCGATGTGGCTCAAATTTCTTTCTAGGTTCTTCTTTTTCAAATCACTTCTCTAAGATGAACTTCCTTCTTTAAGACTGAATTTCTTTTTAAGCTGAACTTCAAATTTCCATTTCAAGATCCCTTCTTTAAAGTGGAATTCGAATTATTTATTCAAGGTAGATGTTTTATTTGAGGGGACATTCTTTCTTCAAAATGGATACCTTCTTTAAGAGACATACTTTCTTCAAGGTGAACATCAAACTTGAAGGATACCTTCTTTAAGGGAGATAGTTTCTTCAAGATGAACATCAAACTTGAACTTCCTCCTTCAAAATAGTAGTCCTCTTCGTTACTCTTCAATTGCGGCACTTCTTATTTTTATCGTGATCCTTATCATAATATTGTTCATTCCAAGCATCTTGTACGTGGCACTACTTGAATTGCCTGATCTAAATTTTTAACACATCATGTTGCTTTAGGTGATCATTTAATTTCGTCGAGATGGAGTTGCCTTTACACATCTTGCTGCTTAAGAGAAGTCATATCAAGATGAAGTTGACGTTGTACATTGTATTGCTTCAGAGAAGTCTCATAGAGATGGAGCTGACTTTACACATCATGTTGCTTAAGAGAAATCTCATCGAGATGAAGCTGCATGTGCACATCATGGTTCTCAACAAAAGCCTTATCAAGACTAAAACTATCTTTGCATATCGTGCTACTTGAAATGAGCCTCATCAAGATTGAGCTACCTAATCCATATGGCTTACATATCGTGCTAACCTGAGGAGCCTAATCTAGGAGATTTGCACATTGTGCTAAACTAAGGAGCCTCATCTAGGGAACTTACACATTGTACTGTTTCAATTAGGCCTTATTGAAAATAACTTGTACATTATGCTGTTTCAATTCAGTCTTACCGAGACTAAGTTGCACAACATGCTACTTCGACTGGGTCTTATCGAGACTGACTTGCACACCATGTTACTTCGATTGGGTCTCATTGAGACTGAGTTGCACATCGTGTCGCTACTGCTATTCCTCTAAGGGTTAAGCCTGTTTCCTTTATGGTTATCCTTAGTATTTCATACTATATTGTGATTCTACAAACCCAATCATTTTTTTTTAAAAAAATACAAACCCAATCACTTTTAAACTGTGCTTCATTCTGGATCATGCTTCTTATAAGAAAAGGATTTATGATTCATGTATGCATGCTCTATGCTCATGCTAAATATGTATGCTTCATGGGCTAGGAGATAACTAAGGGTATGGACTGACTCTAAGCTAGCTTTTTCTTCTTGTGAGAGGATACCGAGGATGATGAGCAAAAGGAGACTTTTGGTATTGTAGACTCATTCAATGAATCTTCAAATGCTTAAAACAATCTTGTAACAAACAATTAGTCTGCCTATTTCAAGCAACATTTCTTACGCTTCCTTAGAGATGATTGAGATAATTCTATCTCCCATTATTTTCAAGACAATTAGGGCAATTCTTTGCCCCTTGCTTCTTTTCTTTCTTAACATAATTGCACGATTCTTTGCCCCCTGCTTCTTTCTTTCTCAAGATGATTAGAGAATTCTTCGCCCCTTGCTTCTATTCACTTCTCAAGATAAATAGGCAATTCTTTGCCCCCTACTTCTTTTCTTTCTTAAGATGATTGGACAATTCTTTGTCCCTTGCTTCTTTCACTCCTCAAGATGATTACTTTGCCTTTTGCATAATGAGTTTAGCACTATCGTGGGAACTTCCTCCATCTTCTCTTTAAGGGCATTATTCCTCCTTCTATGTGAACATCCATGCAGGACGAAATGAGTAACTTTTTTTTATATATCTTGTCTTATTCATTATTAGTGGCAAGGTTGCCTTTTTAATACCCTTGATGGGAACTGTTGGTAGATTTTCTTCTTTTTGACATGTTTTCAACATGCCCAATATCCTAATAATGAGTTGAACTGCTGAATATGAGTTGTGCTTCAATTTGATTCACATTCGAATTCTTCAAAGATTTCTCAAATTCAATATCTCAAATGTAATGCATTGACATTATGATTGTTCACAATTTCAACTCTAATGCCAGAATAGCTTCATTCAAGATTCTTTTTTGTGTGTATGAGTGTGTATGTGTGTAGCTAGTCATCCTTCACTTGTTGAAACTTGGATAGCTTTATAAAAACAGGAACTAATGATCAACATCTAAAGATAGAAACACTACTATAAACCTACTTTTCACATTACTCTCCATTAATACAGGTTCATCACAACATCAAAGATCATTAGCGCTTTATCAAGCTTGTAATGTTCGGCTTCGGTCAAAGTATAAGAAGGAAATTATGAGGTCAACTCACTCATAGTTGTACAACCATTTTAGGTCTTAATTGAGAGCATCAACTCATTTTCATCACCATGTTTGTTTTAACTTTGAATGGCTACACCTCTAAACTTTGAATCTTCATCCACCACATTTGTTTTGCTTTCGATTTTGAGTGGTTACACCCCTAAACTTTACGAGCAATGGGATTAGAACTTTTCTTTTTTTTTCTTTTTTTCTTTTCTTCTTTTTTTTCCTTCTTTTATTTTCTTTCTTCTTCAAGCTTAAAATTGCACAAAAACTTGTCAACTTCTTTTTATTCTTCCATAAGTATGACTCTCAATGCTCTTTTCTAGACTATTCATATGCTATAAGCGAAGGGTATTATGTGGAGAAAATTTTTTTAGTGTTAGGATAAATTTTGCGGTTTGATAAGGAAAATGCTTGATTAGGTTCAATGGGTCCAAAAAAAGACCTAAATTACTTCCCTTATGTTATGAAAATAGGATTTCAACTCGAGTAGTGATCAAATAAGTTCTAGAGTCCTATGAGATCTCAACACCAAGTGATAAGTGTCTATTTATATATCATTTTCATATTAATTCGTCCATGTTTCTTTGCTATATTCCTTGGTATTTTTATGTTTTTGTGTGGTTTTGATGTTTGTAGGAGTTTTGGAGCAACTTGCACAAAAATGGAGTAAAACCCTTCATTTTCACCTCTGCTAGTCAGTGATCTTCTCGGATTTAATTGTATTGATATACAATGAACCCGATGACATGTTATATACCGTTGGAAAGCTCTCGAAGTCTATTTTCTGGAGAAATTTACGGTTTATAAATCCATTCAGTGTACCAAAAGTTGTAATCAAAACAGTGTGAGAAGTATAGAAATGTAATTCCACAAATCACTGTAGCATGTATAATACGGGACACTGTAGCAGGTTACTGTAGCAGAGTATTTAAACACATTTTAGGGTTTTATTTTCATAACTTGAAGAGGGGAGAACGTGGTGGAGGCTGCAGCTCTGGAATTCTTTCATCTCCTGGAGTTCTTGAAGGAGAAAGGAAGCTTGGAAAGAGGAAGAACTACAATCCAAAGAGAATTACATCAAATTTGCTAAGTTTTTCCCTTCCCTTTCATTTTCTGGAATGTCTCCATGTTGTATTGTATTTACCACGTTCTTAAACATGTGTAACTGAATCTGAATTGGTTGAGGGTGATTTCAAAGCCCCTGATATGGTTTTTGTATGAGTTGATTGTGTAAGGAATTGTTATCCAATTCTCTAATTGAAGTTGCTTGTATTCTCCCATATTTAATGCTTATGATTGCTTGCTGATTGTATTTGAATGGCCAACTGAATATAATCTGGTTGTTGTCTATTGCTAGACTAGAAATCTTGATCCGTAATTGTCTTGAATTTCTAATCCTTAGTAGCAAAATTGTGATCAGAGATTGCAATTGGAGAATACAACCTAAGTTAAATAATCCGAGCTTGTGTGTTTATTGCTTAGATCAACCTATTTTTCTTATCGTAATGCATCCATTGAATTAAATTTAGAGAGCTTGTTCTAGGTTGTTTAATGGATAGAGATTAAATAAAGAGCCTGTTTTATTTAACAACAAAGTAAGGAAAGATTGGGATAACAGAGCTTGTTGTTATCTACGGTTGATAATTTCAATACTGTAATTGGATGACAATTCTATGATTAATTCGCAAATCCATATCTTGTGGTAGAGAAGGATCCCTTAACCAGATTTCCCTCATTGATCTTTTATTCAAATTAACTTCTGTTTTGTTATTCTTAATTTGCATTCTTATTTCATTTAGTTAATCATTCAACAAAACCCCCCCATTTAGTTAATTGTGGTTGAAAAATAACAAATTCAGTTAGAATCAATCCTCGTGGGAACGATATCTTACTTATCACTTTATTACTTGTGCGACTAGTATACTTGCTAGTTTCGAACGTATCACCAAGCTTTATTGACATAAAGTTTCTTTAAGTGATATAAAGTTCCATATTCATGGCTGTTATGCTCAAATATTGAAGAATCAAGGATGAAACTCATCTAGCAAAAATTAGTCAAGCATACAAATAACACAATCCATGTATTACCAAAAATCTATTTTCAATAGGTGTCATGATTTCATCAATGATCATCAAAAGAACTCATAGCTAATAAAGCATTTCAAAACAACATTATTCTTTCTCTAGGTCAATAATTCTTCCATTATCAATCAAGTCTTATGTCAAGCATGCACTTATACGTCCTCATCATCTAACCCATTGGTTGGTCATAGTGCTCTTGACTTCTCCCAAAGTAACTATTATTTCTTCTTTTATTTGGCCTCCAAATCTTCTATTTAAATGCCCAAATCATACAAGTCTTCAAAAGTCTTAATGGGAAAGCCCGCAAGCCTATCACTGATGAAGGCATAGGCTCCATTGATCACCTTACGTACCTAGTCCTTCTTCATGAGCCTTATGATTATCTTGGCAGCCTTGGTCCTCCAATAGACTAAGTACTCCGAAAAAGTCTCATTGAGCTTTCGGCAAGTCATCTCTAAATCTCTCAAAGTTACCCCTAATTGGGTATTATGCCACTATTGTTTTATGAACTACTTAGAAAATTCTTCCTAATCTTCTCGAACTCTTTTAGGAGGCAAATTGTTGTCTCTAATGAGCAAAATATCATCTAGGTCTTCAACCCCTTTCAACCCCTTCTTCTTTAAGAGAGATTAGACCTTCTTCATGTCTTTAGTCAACTACCTGACTGATGTAGGCTCATCTTGGTAGGTTGGGCTTTTCCCCTTATCCCTTCCTTCGCTAGTCTCACCACCATTAGCTTTAGATACTGGTTGGTTTGTGCGATTACGCCCATTTTGCATGGGTTTTGTAAGTTGGGCTATTTGTTGTTGAAGAGCAGTGATGTCAGCCCGTATTTGAGCCATCTCAACATTATTATTTTTAGGTGCGTCCATTTCAGCAACTAGTTCCTCTTGTCTTGTCAAACAACCATCTTATCTAACCCAAGCTAAAATGGCTGCAAAAAAAAAAAAAAAAGTGTTAAAGCCATACATGTTTGTATGATATGATGCATGCTCATACAAGGACATAGATAGACTTTTAGCCTTCTAACCTTATTCCTCCCATCCACGTGAGGTCGAGTCTCTTTTCTTAGGATTTTTAACTCATTTTCAAGTTGGTGTTGGATTCTCTTTCCTAATTCTAACATTCAAGTTGGTGTTGGATTCTCCCTGATTATCATAACATTGTTTCTATATGTCATGATAACCTTAACTCATGACACAGGTCTCCTATTTTGTTCTTATGGGTGATTCAACATGTGGCATTGGTTCATGGTTCTATAAGATTTTAGTTGATGTTACTCTAATCATGTGAAATTTACATCCATGGACATGCATTTCAACATGGGTTTTGGATATTCATCTTATTGAAAATTGCTAGATTCATCTACATGGGTTTGAATCTCAAGGGTTCAATAGTCTGGGGTCTTTCGAGTGAGAGACGCCCCCTTAAGTCGATCTATTTTTATACTAAGTCAATAGTAAGTGCTCAAAGGTGGTGACACTAAAATGAGTTATCTAAGAGTCTTATGGAGCCAAAGACTTCTCATACAATGCCACACGACTAGCTTAGGTAGCTCGTGCTCATTTTGTGCAAAGTGTAGTGATAAAAAGAGTCAAAATATAACATGAGAGATTAGAATTTGTATCCTAATCGGAATCGGAATCAACTTCTCTCTTACCCAATGGAGTTGCCACTGGAATAAGACTTTCATCCTACCAAAGTCTCTTTTGAGAGTTTTACCACCCAATTATTCAATTGAGAATGAATGGGGGTAATCTGACCCCTCACTTTAGGACTTAAACTATCCCCATCCCTTCAGAGATGGGTTCAGGAAGTTAAGTATGAGCCATTCACTACACCCAGATCAAAATTTGGTCTTCACTAAGGTATACCAAATAAAATCATGTTGTTATATAGTCCACTTATGTTATTCATTTTATGCACACATTGTTCATTTTATCTTATTTAAGCATGTAAGGTGATATTTAATTAAGACAGTTGCATATTCATACAAAGGAAGAGGGAGGAGAATAGAGTTACATTTCCTTTCAAACATGGGAGAATAGGAAGAGGACTACAGTAATTTTGTTATTCAAAAAATAAAGTAAATTCTACTTCTAAATACTTCAAATATCATTCTTTTATCATACAACTAAAGCATCCAATAATAGAAAACGTATTCATGCATATCAAATCGAGACTCAATAAATAGTAAATTCCTCACCATCATATATGAGTCTATTCAATGTTTGTCAAATCTCTTCAAGTATATTCATACATTCATTCATTTGAGCATTCGCTCTAAGTAATAGTCCCTTACTATCATTGTGAGTTCACCATCACTTCATAGCATCATAGAATTATTCAATTATACTTCTAAACATAGTATATTCAAAATAAAACCAATCAACTAAAGTTCAATACAAAGGCATAATCTAAAATCATGGTACTTCGATTTAAATTTGACAATTCTATCATGGCATTCTAGCCTATTGTTATTCTAGCTAATTCAATTGATTTAATTCTAAATATGGCAATTCTAGCCTTGCATGGTAATTTTGGTAAATCATGGCATATTCAGTTTGATCACATCAATAACGATCAAATATAGCTATTCTAGCCCAGTTTAAACATCTAACGGTAAACATGATAGTTCTCACCTATTTTATGCTATTTTCTAGTACACTTAAAAGCAATCCTAAATTTTCCTAGTATGATTCTAATCATATGTTCTTAAGTATGATACTAGGCATGTGCTCCTAAGCATGATTTTAAGTGTTCACAAAGAAAACAAACTCCCAATCATGATTCTAGATAATGAGAGAAAATAGACTTACCTTGACACGCTTATCCATCTTACAAAATAAACAAGGGTTAGAACAATTCATAATAACTCCAAACAAGTTGTTGAGCATAAAAATAAATTCTAAACGTGCTTATTCTAAGCAAAAATAAACATAGTCATGCTTATTTTAAAGTAAGAAAAATAAATAAAAAAGGGGGGAGAAGAGAAAAACAACTCTCAAGACGTACACTTTCTAGGTTTAAAGCGTTATAAGAAACCTTAAAAAAAATTAAACTAGAAAAGACTCCTTAAAATATCAAGTGTGTCTTCAAGAGGGAGAAGAGATGATTTTTTATATGTCTTGAAAGTAAGGAGGGGGGTTATTTATACAGGAGATGGTTAAAGTTGAAAAAGGAAGCAAAGAAACAAAAAAGGGAGGTTCTTAATGCAATTTTCCAAAAATAAGGGAGGAACAGTTGGTCGACTGTGCAAGGACTATCGACCAGCAATAGGACAGCCAGTACAATCACAAGCTGATTGTGGCCCACCGATACCTTTTTTTCTTTTTACATTTTTTCAATGCAGTCCTCCTTCGACCTTTATCTGTTCGATCACACGTAACTTTTCTTTTTCAACTCTAATTTATGATCTACAAAATTTTGTAGAAACTAGACATCTATAGCTTTGCAACAGTATATAACTCATCACCAAATTCTAGACTAATTTCTGTGAATTTTCAAAGTCATACGTTAGTTTTCAAGACATTGAGCCAGTTTCTTCTTACCTTTCTTCCTTTTGCTTCCAAAGGCATTTTGGTCATTTTTATTGCTCAACATTCATCTTTATTTCATCATTAATTCTCAAAAATCCAATTTCTACAATCCTCCATCAACTTGGTAGCCCAAGGAGTGAGATATAAGTGTGAGTTACTAAATATTGTCCTTTGTTTATAGAACCATTTTTAAAGATTTGTCCGATTATAATCCGCCATTAATGTAATCAGAAGGAATCGTGTGCTTCTCAAAAAATTGTTCCTAGACTTAGCAATATTGCTGGTCATTATGTTACACCGTCTCCTAAGAAATTATGAACATGCCCATTTCTCAACATCAATCTTCCAAAGATATGCTACAGCTCGAGGCATGTATGACTCAATTTTATGCATAAGATAGTTGAAATCATGACAGTGATATATCCTCGTAGCTTGAGTGATCTTATCATTAAACTTGCCTTTCAAGTTTCCCTTAAGATGATGGGAGCACAATCCATGAAGTGCATTTGAGAAAATGATGGAAACATCTCTTTCAACACTAGCTTAGCGATAAAAAATAAACACTAAGTCTCATACATTTCCAAGTACTCAATCATATAACTGTGTCGTGAACCACTTTCAGGAATCATCATTTTTGGAATGACCAACTCTGAATACCAATGGATATACATACATATATATATATATGTTTATTTTTATCCATGCATTTTGTTAAAAACATTGTACCTCTATATTTCTCCTTTAGGTGAGACCGTCCACTGCAATAATTGGCTAATAGATGTTGCAAAGCCTGCAATTGAAGCCTAAAACTCATGAAAAAGCACTTGAAGTGATCATTACCATCAGTTTCTAGAGTCGTTACTGTTTCAGGGTTTGCCTTCTCGACCATGTAAACATAATGAGGGAGAAGTGTGAATGATTCCTCATAAGATCCATGAAGTTCTTCCAAAGTTGCCTCTTTTACTCTCTATGCCTTATGGTATGTGATGCTAACACCCAATATCTTTTGAACATCAAACATAATATCTCTAGGCCGATATATCGTAGATGCCTAAATGAATTTGCGCTTTACGTGTTTCCTAAGAACAGTAAAAGTAGTTTGTTTGTGATTCAGGTGCAGTCTGACACCAGAACAATGTGTGATGATTGTTAAACTTTCTCACTTGGAAGAAATTAGAATCTACTACCTTGGTTGTTTGAATCTACCACTTGTAATTTTTAGCACGACATGCGACCCCAAACCTAGTTGTGTTAAACTTTTTCACCTTAAACTAAAAGTTACGTCGTAATGATAGATTTGATAGCATCTTGTGAAGCTCAATTTTGCTACTAAAAATATGACAAATCGCAACCTAAATTCTGTCAACTATAAAAGACATGGCATTATCATCAACCATTGATGTTGAATGCACAATAAGAGGCATCCACCTGAATATGTTTACCCGATACTGATCACTTTTAAGACCCAAATTGGCATCATTTGTCACAAAATCTGCTCTTGACTCAGCCTCTCTCTACTTAACCTGTTGTCTTTCAAATGTAAGAGGAGGGGTAGATTGAATAGGAGTAGAAAAGTTCAATGGCACTTCCTAGTTCAAATCATCCATAATCTCTGTGCGACCATCAACATTATCATTTTCATTATCATCATTGCCATTTAAATCGTTATTCAAGTTATAGCAAGATTCAAAAGCACAATCAGCATTGTCATTATCGTCATTGTCGTCGTCAGCTATCAAGGTACTGAACTAATCTCAATGGCAACGATTGGTTCAATCTAACATCTCCTAAAATACCAACAGATTGATTCTCTACATGCTTAGTAGATTGTTCAAGGTCATGTATGAACCCTTGAGTAACTTGAGATTGTGCACTAGTAGGACTAGACTTACTTAATTGGTTGTTTCCACTTGTTGAGCAAAACTAAGATAGATGAGAGGAACTTTGCCTCTTTCGTAATGGATCAGATCATGTACTTCTTGCTCTTTACATTTCCTAAACTACAACTATGATGATTAGTAGTGTATGCGACTGTTGGTCCTCCAAGCTATGTTATATGAAAAAAAAAACATCTTTGTCAGTCTGAATAAGGGTTGGCAATGGGAGGGACTCTTCGAAGAGAATTGAATGGCTAAACTTATATTTTTCTTACTCAAATTCTAACCCATTTCTGTAGTTAAACAGCCCACCAACTGATTGTAAGTAGTACACCGAGGAATTATCAAGGGCTTAGACCTACTGCCCATGTACACATAACCATTATTCTATTGCATCTTTTAGGAAATATTGTAAAAGATCAAATTGCACAAAGTTTTAATCCTGCATATAATAGACATGTCAAAAAACATCCCTAAATATAGAATTCATGGAAAAAATGCATACAAGTTAAAGAAACAACACATTTGTCCATATGCTCGATGAGGCTTGATAATAAGTGTCGTCGAGCAACATGACACTTGATGAAACTCGACACACGATAACCATTTACTCAACATGTGATAACGTGCATCGATTACAATCAACAACTCGACATAACAGCATGGCACTCGACACCAAATAGCTAATGTCGAGTCGTAACCATAATAGAGTTTCCAACACTCGATACATGGTCATTAGTTTTCATCAAATGCAGGAGCTCGATGCTAGACAACATTTGTCAATCATTGTCAATGTTGGGTTTTGCAGTGTATGGAAATTACAAATAATATAACAAAAAACCGTAATGTAAATCGGAACAGGATTTTTACGTGATTCGGTTATGATCAACCTACATCCACGGGCAACAAGAGTTGCAATCTACTATGTTGTATATGTTTACACTCGACTTAGGACTCTTACAGTGGTAGACACCCACTCACTCACTAACGTAATCTATGTAAACTTGATCAACCCCGATCACAACCATAGTCCTTCACACACTCTTCTGATGCTACTCTTTTTCTATCACGATTATCTTAACAGCACGCTGTTAAGAATAACATAACACCTGTAACTGCTACACCCCCCATAACTAGTATAGACACATGTGATTACTCAACTCCCTTAAGCTCACATGACCTATAACAATTAACCAAAGCCTAAAGCTTTACACAAGACATAAAAACAAATAAAAAACGCACTCAAACTTGCTCTTGATTACTTTCTCTCAATTTGCGTTGAATGCCTTGAATATCTTGAATTAATTCCACCAAAAGCTATGAAGATAACTTTATATAGTTTTTGATATCAATTGTAATCATTGTCAAAATCCTGTAGAATCTCAATAAAACTCATAAGGAAAGTTTGGATAACAATCAAACATTATAGGAAGTGATAATATACTTATCCTAAGTAAACTAGAATACTTAAATAATATCCTAATCTAATAAGGGATAATTAATACAAATATAAAACTTTCTATTCAACTAGGATTCCAAACTTATTTCTATTCAACTAGGATAACATATCAAAACTTATCCTATTTTAATTAAAATTCTCCTAATACAAAACATCTATATAAAATAAATGAGATTAGGAAAATATTCATATTTAATGTTTTTATCACATGATGACAAATCACTCGTGTGCAATGCACATGCACTTCTAGAACCAACAGTCAAGCAACCTCATTAGACGGAATTTGACAACGTGTATCTTGTGTCGGACATGTAGCTCGACACTTGACAATCGCAAATGAACTATTGAGTTGTCATCTTCCTCAGCCAACTATCCAATTCTTTGCTGCGAATTCTAGTTTTTTTATCCCCTACAGTACTAAGAGCACTTCACCTAAGCTAGGTTCACTCTTTTCTAAGCTAATAACTTTTTTTTTTTTTGTAAAAGATAGTTCAACAACAAAAAAATGTATGAACTAAATAAAAAAAAATCAATTAGAAGAGATTTCTTACTTTTTTGTAGCTTAGATCTTCAATATTGGTGATACAAATGATGGAGACAGTGAGATTTTGCAATAATTTAAGCTAGATAGAGATATATAGAAGAGTTTTGCACAACGTTGGAGACCAAACGAAATAAAAAGAAAAACACAACAAAAACTTACATGACTTGTTGCCTTGTTTAATTGATAAGGGTATTTAGGTAATTTTGCATACCAAAGGGCCATAGCATGCAAATTTTATATGAATGGGTCATTTTTGTAATAGTCCCTAAATTTGGGTCATTTTTTAATTTTCAATTTTATACTTAACGAAAGGTGACACAAACCTTCTTAAAGGTTTAATCAAATCCTATAGGGTATGAGATATCAAGTTTCTATAATTTTTTAATATTAATTTAGGTATTTTGTTCATTAATTTGACTTCAAGAATAGTAAAACAATCATTTAAACCATCTTACACAAACACGATTGTCAATTTCAAAAAGAATCAAAGATTTTGAACATACCACTTTCCCCTAATGGGAATTAACTAGGAGGGTTGAACTAATTGTCAAAAGAAAAAATTTCACAAATAACCCTAAGGTATAATCTAAAATCACAAATAAACTTGTTTTTTTGGAAGTTAGAAATAACCCCCGCATTAGTTCCCTTTTTGTTATCATGAGATAGTTTAGGGGTAAATTGGTATTTTATTAACAAAATTTTAATTTTAATTTAACACGAAATCACGAAATGAATTTTATACCCTTAAGAATTCACAAACCCAGAAGATGGGAGCATTTTCCATCATTTTCTCTTGCAATGCAATAAAAGGAAAAAAAACAAATCTACGATCTATCTCCATCTCTACAAAACAGAAGAATGTTATAATCAAAACATGGAACAAATCTATACCTATCGTCATCTCTACAAAACAAGACTGTGGAACATATAGAAATTTTTCTCTTGCAACGCCATAAAAGGAAAAAAAAAAATCTACGATCTATCTCCATCTCTACAAAACAGAAGAATGTTATAATCAAAACATGGAACAAATCTATACCTATCGTCATCTCTACAAAACAAGTCTGTGGAACATATAGAAATTTATACAATGGATTTCTTCCTCAAGTCATAACACAAACATATAGCTATGAAGTGACAACAAGATTGTGGTAGTTCTCTAATGCTCTTATTCTGTTGGTGATAGTTTCCTAAGAGTGAATTAGTTCTAACTCCAAGTTGCCCAAAAAATTACCTTGCTATACCTTCCTCTAAATTCAAGTTTTGGGACTTGAGCATAACTTAAGTAGTTTAAAGATTGTTATGGCCCCTTACTTATATATGCATTCATCCATATCTAGATGATAGTAAAAGGTGACCCGAAGTTAAGAGAAACATTTCAAACAGCTCAATCAGAGGCTAGCCACAAGATTACCATTTTGAATGAGAACAGAGCTTCTGGAAAAGAAAAAAAATCTCAAGTAAATTTGGAAAAACTCAACAAAACCACAAAAAAAGGCGACAAATCACTTACGTGCTCAAATAAGTTTTCCTAAAATGATGAATGGCAAGAAACTTTGGCCCTTCCCTTCTCCTTTTGTCTAAGACTCTTGAATCACTTGAATCAGTCTGGTCTCTTTCTGTGAATAAGATACACACGACCTTTTTCTTTTAATTTACTCTGCATTCATCCCTGCTATATACAACAAAGCCAGCAATTAAGAAAAAAGAAAAAAGAAAAGCCACACAACTCAGGCAACTCAATGATACCCATTGGTTTCTCTGCAGCCAGTCATAAACAAATTTATATCATAAAACTTAGAAAGTCAAAAACCAAAATTAAAAAAAAAAGTTCGTGAACTACATAACCCAAAATAGCAATTACTCTAAAAACGCCATCAAGTCAATTACAATCATTATTTTTCTTTACATCCAATCATCAATTTGTAGACAAATTTATGTGGAGAACCTAGAAAATCAAATTAACAAAAACCCTAAAAGTCAACAAAAAAAAAGCCACACAACTCAGTGATGCCCATTCTCTACATCCAATCATCGAACAAATTTATATTATAAAGCCCAAAAAGTCAAAAACCAAAATTTAAAAAAAATCATGAACTACACAACCCAAAGTAGCAATTACTCTGAAAATTCTACGCAGCTAAATTACAATCATTATTTTTTCTTTACATCCAGTCATCAATGTGTAGACAAATTTATGTCCAAAATTCAGAAAACCAAATAAACACAAGCACAGACAAACCCAAAATCACCCCTCCCCCACCACCATCGAACCCAGCTGCAAACCTTCGTGCCAATCGCCAACAGTGGTTGTCCATGCGAATCCCCAAACACCAAATTAGATCGCACACCCAACCTTGCCCCAAACACCCAAATCCAGTCACCATGCCACACACCCACACCAATGGTTTTCTAATATGAAGGAGAGAGAAAAATGGTGAGAGAAAGGGTGATGACGAATAAATTATACAGGGGAAAGGAGAGAGAGAAAAATAATTTATATATTTGCACTTTAAGAGGAGAGAGAAAAGATATATAAAGTTTGATTTTAGGGTTAATTCTAATTTGCCCCTTGAGGTTAGGCTAAAAGAAAATTGAGGACCTCAGTTTTCTGAAACTCAAAATTCTGAGGTTACTGTAGTACCATTAGATTTAATGGAAAATGTATTAATAGTAACTTAACGCTTTAGAAACTATTTAGAAAAGGGTATTATAGTCTATTTTACTGCTTATTAGCATTAAGTTATTATTTAATACATTTTTTGTTAAATCTAATACTAGCATTAAGTTATTATTCAATACATTTTCTGTTAAATCTACCGGTTTAATACATTTTTCGTTAAATCGAACGGTACTACAGTAACCTCAGGGGGCATTCTTAAATTTCAGAAAACTGAGGTCCCCAATTTTTTTTAGACCTAACCTCAAGGGGCAAATTAGAATTATCCCTTATTTTTATTATATAAAGTTAGAAGGGTAAAACAATAATTGTGTTTGAACTATGCGAAAATTGAAAAAATGGACAGAATTAGGGGTTCTTAGTGAAATTTGGACACATCCTAAAAAAATTTTCATGTCATAAACACTTTTGATAAAAAGACTAAAATACCCTCATGTATTCAATTTTTTTCCAAAGCTTTATTTCCCTCTTCAAACATATATTTTCGAAACCCCTCAACACCGCTCGAAACGTAAACCGATACGAGCATCCTCTGAGTATAGAAGCAAGACGATGCAGAGAGAAGCAAGAATCAGCACTGAGGTACGTTTGTTCGTCGATTTTTTCATAGTTTTAGTGATATATTTGGTTGTTTTCTGTTTCAGATTTGATTTAGTTTTTAGGGAATCTAAATTATGGATTTGAGTTTTCATCAGATTTGTAAACTTATTATGTGCTTTTAGGGATAAATCTAGTGTTATTAGATGATTTTTGTGGTTTGATGTGTATGAAAACTATGAAAACCGACGGGTTTCGTCGTGAGGTAGACGATAGTGAGTGTCGAATATACATCTGACACATCTTGACACTCGACACTTACGTGTCGAGTCGTATCGGATGCACAACCGACACTCAATATTAGTGTATTTTTGAAGACATCGAGTGTTAGTTTCATGAAAACCGATATATCGATGTCTCAAACCATGTATCTGACACTCGACATGTCGGATGAAAGCTTGTGTCGAGTGTCAGATTATGCATCCTACACTCGAAAAATCCGACATCTGACAAAGTTGTATAGTCGATTAGAGGTATCTGACAGGAGTGTTATCAGTTTATGTAGTCAAGCTCTATCGAGTGCGTCGAGTTTTGTCGAGCGTTTTGGCAGGTTGCTTATTTTAGCCTTTTTTTTACCTTTTTGCATCATATTTAAATATAACAGCCTTGTATTTGCAGGTTGAAGCAATATGGCAAATGAATTTGGACTGTACTTTACCCTGAAGACACCGTTTGATGGGCACTACCATGCGGTGATCACAAACTTGGCAGGTCGGGACTGTATTGAATGGATTCACGCGAACTTGAATGTGAGGCAAAAAGACATGTTTCGTAATACATGTTTTAGGTTTATCCTAGACATTCGGGAGTTGTCCTTTCCATCTCAGTTGGTGCATAATGTGCTTCTGTGGGAGGTTAACACAAAGGGGTACGATGAAGAGATGTAGTTCCTTATTGAAGGTAAAAATATGGTTTTGAACTATAATGTTTAACTTCTAGTATTTGTAGTTATTTTTTTGTTGCATTATTGGCATCTTATATTTTTTTTTCCTTCTTTGCAGGAAGAGTGATTCATTTTTCTACTTACAAGTTTGGTATGGTTACAGGATTGAGATTTGCTTCCACGGTGCCACCAATACCGACTATGTTGAATCCGTATCCTTTGTTGGATATTTACTTCGAGGGCGAGGACATAGAGCTCAGGGAATTCTATGGGAGACTATAGAAATTGAATGTGTCTCGTATGTCAGACGAGGATGTTGTGAAGCTGGCCTTATACTACGTGCTAGAGCGTTTTTTCATGGCACAGGATCGACGCCGACTTATCTCCTGTGTGTGGTTGAATTTTGTCAACACACTGGATAATTTTAACAATTATCCATGGGTTTGGTGTCTTTTGATAAGACATTTAAAGGAATGAAAATCGCTTTGGACGGCAGGTTAGAAAAATATAAGAAGCGAACCCAAGCGAAGACGAAGCAGGTAGAGAAATATAACTTAGAAGGGTGCCCCTACGGTATTCAGGTACATACAGCAAAAAAAAGTGTGTTGACGTGTTTATTTTTTGCTTTGGCGTAAAAATTTAAATACATAGTGTCACTAACTAACCCTTATGTTATTCAGGTTTGGTTTTACGAGGCCATGCCGTGCATTAGCGTGACATATGGGCGAGTGGGCAAGGACTAATAGGGGAGGATATCAAGCTTGTTGAAGTGGGAGACAAAGAAGACCCCGTCGGAGGACATCATCAAACGTGATGTCCTGCTGGTTAGGAGGCAGGTATGTAAAATTCCCCTATCATATGAACTTTTCTTCTTCATAAGGTCACAACGAATCACTATTTAATTTGATGGATTATTTGTTGATACAGGCTCGTCCACCCGTCATTTTGGAGCCGTCTGAGGTGGAGTAGAGGACACATTGGTATACTAGGCTCGTTGAAGTAGTTGGCATCCGGAGAGGTGCACATATAGCTTGGGCGACATCTGTGGATGCTCTATTATTGTCCGATGAGTGGATTGAGCCATTTCCCACAGAGGATCCATCAGTTCCACCTTCTGTTGGTCAGAGTCCACCTCCTGCTAGTCAGAGTTCCCCTATTAGACCTGATATGGGGCTAGCCAGAGACACATCCAGTCCTGCTAGTGATACTGTCGACCATGAAACTATGAACGTGCCCATTTCTCAACTCCAATCTCTTGAAGATAAGTTGTTGCTGTTGGCATATACGATTCAATTTGTCGTATATGATAGTTGAAATCAGCACAGTGATATGTTCTTGCAGCTCGGTAGTATATCTCCAACAATGTCTTGTCCTTGAAAGTTGTCTTCAAGTTAACCTTCAGATGATGAGTGCACAATCCATGCAGTGCATGAGAGAAGACTGCTATAATAGCTCGTTCAATGCTACGATGATAGTCAGAAATGAAAACAAGATCTCAGACATTTTGTACAACATGATCACGTAACTGTCTCATGAACCAGTTTCACGAGTCATCATTTGCAGAATGCCCAACTCCAAATGCGAATGAGTATATTTGTTTATTTCCATCCATACAAGAAGCTAAAAACATTGTGCCTCTATATTTCCTTTTCAAAAAAGAACCATCAACTGCGATAACTGGCCTAATTTATGATGCAAATCCAGCAATAGATGCCCCCATACTCATGAAAAAGTATCTAAAATGGTTGTTGTCATTGGTTTCTAAGGAAGTTTTAGTCCCCGGGTTTGCTTTCTCAATCATGTACATGTACTGGAGGAGTAGTGTGAATGATTCCTCATGAGATCCATAAAGTTCTTGTAAAGCTACCTCATTTGCCCTCCATGCCTTGTTGTATGTGATATTAACACCCAATGACTCTTGAACATCAGACATAATATCCTTTGGACGATATATTCTCGATGCCTCAACGAATTTGCTCTTAATATGTTTGCCAATGACATGTGCAGTTGCCTATTTGTGATTTGGGTAAAGTCCAGCTCCGAAGCATGTGTGATGGTTCTTATACTTTTTCACTTGGAAGAAATGTGAATCAGCTACTTTTATGGCACGTAAACGCCATTTACAAGATTCAGCACGGCAGACAACCTTAAACCTTGTTGCACTGGAGTTCCTTACCTTGAATTGAAAGTTTTGTCTTAGTGCCAAATTTGATAACTTCTCACGAAGCTCCGTTTTGCTGTTAAACATCTGCCCAACCTGAACCTCAATCCCGTCAACTACAAACGATGAAGCATCATTGCCATCTATAGATGATGAATGCACAATAGGCGGCATCCATCTGAATGTGTTAGCCCGACAACTGTCATTCTCAGAGCCCAAATCAATTTCTTCATGTTTACAATTTGCATCCATTCTCGGCTCATTATTCGACACCGGATCTTGCTTATGTCTGTGTAGTGGAAGAGTAGGGACGGAGTGAATTAGAGAAGGAATGGTAAACGGCACATCCTGGTTCACATCATTCAAGATCTCCATCTATTTGTCATTATCAAAATGTGAACCGTCTACATCCTGGCCATCAACAATAAAATCATCCAAACCCTCAACATCATTATCATTACGAGTAGTGCAATCGTCATTGTCATCGTCAACATGCTCACTAACATCATCACTACCATCATCATTATCTTCGTAATCTTCATCACCACCATCGTCATCATTAACATCATCACTAGCATTACTAACATCAGTATTACCTAAACTCTTAAACTCTCTAATGCTATCAAGATGGTGTACCAATCTCGATGGCATCAACGGGGGCACCCCTTCTTCATTTTCAACTAAGATCCCAACTGACTCATACCCTGCATGCCCTGAATACTGCTCAAACTCAGTGCCAATGTCGTCATTCAATTGTGGTTGTGCATAAACAGGAGTGGACTCATTTAATTGGTTGCTTCCACTTGCTGAGCAAAACATAGAGGGATGAGAAGATCTTTGTCGCCTACGTACTGCATCAGATCCTAACCTCTGTCTTCGCTTCTCCCTATCTTCAACTTTGAAAATTAATGGTGTATATGACTGCTAGTCCTCCAAACAATCTTGTATAAAGAAACAAATATTGTTGTCAGTCTCAATAGGAGTCAGCATTGGCAGAAGACCCTTAAAAGCAAATTGAACCTCTAAACTTATGTTATGCCTACGAAGATCCCAACCCATTTCAATACTAATACAGTCAACCAACTCATTATAGGTAGCAGGCCTACGAATTATCAATGGCTTCACCTTTCCACCGGTGTATAAATAACCACCATTCTTTTGCATAGTCTAAGAACTATTGTATAGAATAAGTATGCGTAAAGTTTTCATTTCCTGCACAATAGAGACATATCATATAAGTCTGTGGACAATAAATCATTACAAAATTGCTTACAAAAGCCACAAAAATGACATTCTGCCTAAACGCTTGATGAATCTTGACGTTAAACGCTCGACACTCGACACTCCACAACCATCTCGACACGCGACGCACGACGACCGATGCTCGACTAACGCGACACACATATTTTGGACACACGAGCTCGACGAAATTTACATCTGACACTCGTCACATTCGGCACTCCACTCGACGCACTAACACGACACTCAATCGTAGACTCGACACAACCCCTAGACACGCGACATGACCATCCGACATTTCGAGAATCGATCCAACACAACCCCTCGACACTCAATGTAACTCGACAAATCTCGTCTTCTTTCCCGTCGACTGCGATACCAGATTTTTTCACAACGATTGCCAATTTCCAACAAATGTTGACAAAAATCGTACTATCTCTAACCTTAGTTCACATACATATCCCTATTTTAAGCTACATAATGCGGTTGACAGTTACTGAAACAATAAATAACCAAAACGTTACAACCTACTGAAATTTTCAAGCCATTTAGAGAGAGATTAACGAAAGTTTTTCTTACCCTGTTGCTCAATTTCAGCTATTGAAGATTGTTTCGGACAGTAATTTGTATGAAGGAGTGACTGGTTTCTTTATTTCGTTTACTTCTTCTTTTTTTTTCTAAATTCAATTACATAAAGGTAATGGTATTTTAGTTTTTTTATCAAGAAAGTGTCTATAGCATGAAAATTTTTTAGAATATGTTTAATTTTACTAAAGCCCTTAATCCTGTCCATTTTTTCATTTTTTCCTTAAACTATCTCACAGTAGTAGAAGTGAAGTAAACCCTAGGGCCATTTTTGCTTATTTTCAAAAAAATGAGGTCATTCTGATGCCAGGTCATACCTCAGGGTTGCTGTGAAATTTTCCTTTCCAAAATGTCACAGGCTTTGTGCAATTTAAGAACATCTCAGGGGGTTTGCGAGAGTAATTATCTCTAACAGCTGATAGAGTATTACACTAAGCTTAGGGAGTTGTCTTAAATACAGTTCATTTGCTATTTACTCCGTTGACCAGATTTACAGGTAGCAGACGAAAAGTTATGCGACTTCTTCTTCTTCACTTTGATGAAAGACTTCATCTGCTGCGTTACCAATGAAAACTATGAGTATTTAGTGGCTATAACGAAGTCAAAGCCTTGAAATCTGTAAGTTTCCATAGAAACTGAGCTCTGGATTTTTCAAATATATATTTTATTTTCAGTTCTATGAATTGTGTCATCTTTTATGACTAATTATTTCTAACTATGATCCTTGTAGCTAATAATTATTATTTTATTCTGTATTCGATGATAACTGTAATTCTTCTTCTTTAATTAATAGTGATAAATATCTCTCTTTTTTATTTTAATTTTTTGTTCTTATTTTGCTGCAGAATAGGTTTTGTGTTAGATTGTATAATATTTGCAGCTGTCTAAAACCCATTTTCTTTTAGTCATTACAAACTTTGATAGGCCAGGTTAGGTCATAAAAGCCAACAAATGTTTTTCCATAGGTTGATTATTGTTTTATTAAGTATATATGTTCATTATGTGAATTTCATAAATTAGGTTTTTAAAAAATTTAATTATGAAAAGAAATTTAAATTAATTGAAGATTTTAAAAAAAAAAAGTCATTTTATCCTTAAATGTTAAAGTTTATCAAAGAATTTGCATGGTCCTTTAATCTAAATGCTAAAATACATCTTGATTTTTCCTTTAAATTATGATATTGTTAATCTGTTTTCTTTTCAATCGCATAATAGTTTATTGATCATGATGGGATGGCTACATGTAATATTTTTGACATTAGGAAAGTTTGAAAACAAAATTTGAAATAAAGTGTGAATTCAAAATTAATTCAAAATTCTCTTATTAAATTAAAGGCAGTGTGTAGAATATTCCACCATGTGCATATCGGTTGCTTAATTTTTAAACATATCTTAATTCTAAATGTTCTTATTAGTTTCAATTCAGACACATCAGTAAGAAAGAAATTAAAAATGAATGATATTCGTCATGAATCGTATTTTAATTTTATTATAAAATGGATTAATAATTCAGTCAAAACATAATTTGACCTATAAACGGAGTACTTCGACAGTCTTACAAAACTTTTTACAAACTTTTGCTTAAAAATAATTTGTGACTTAAATGAGTTTCAACCATCATTTTCAGGTTTCGAGGGAAACTTTCACTGGCAAAATTAATCACTTATTTTTTTTTCTCAAAATTTCTTGGAATTCACAAAGGTGAAAATAGATTCCATGAATAGCCAAAGATCCCTTGCAGATATTGCCTCTTCGTACCCTCGTTGGAGATATGAAGTCTTTATAAGCTTTAGAGGTGAAGACACCCGCAAAAACTTTACAGATCATTTACATGATGCTTTAAAACAAAGAGGAATTTTTGTATTTAAGGATGACAAAGAACTTGAGAAGGGAAAATCAATTTCTCCGGAGCTTTGCAAAGCAATTGAAGAATCAAGAATTTCAATTATCGTCTTCTCAGAAAACTATGCTTCTTCTAGCTGGTGCTTGGATGAACTTGTTAAGATTCTTCAATGCATGAAGACAAAAGAACAAATAGTTATTCCAATTTTCTATGATGTGGATCCATCTGTTGTAAGGAAACAAACAGGAAAATTCCAGGACGCATTTGCTAAACATGAAGAAACACTTAAGGAGGATAGTGAAAGGGTGCAAAATTGGAGGACTGCTTTGAAAGAGGCAGCCAGTCTGTCTGGATGGGATTCAAGGGGCAGGTGCAATTCATTCTTCTTGTTTTTATATGAATTCTGGTGTGAATTGTAGATTATTTATGTATTGTTTCTCTTTTCTTGTTATGTACTAAGTAAACAATTATTATTAATTTTAATGTTCTTTTTTTCCCCCATTGTAGGCATCAGTCCGAATTTGTTCAGGAGATTATTGAGAAAATAGCACATAGATTAAGTCCTACAACTTTAAGGAATTATGACAAAGACTTAGTAGGAATAGATTCACGTTTGGGAAAATTGATGAGGTTAGTTATAGGTACTGAGTCTAAAGATGTTCGCATGCTAGGAATCTATGGGATGGGAGGAATAGGCAAGACGACAATTGCAAGAATTATTTATGGCAAAATTTCTCATCAATTTGAAGCTAGAAGTTTTCTTGCGAATGTTAGAGAAAATTTTAGAAAAAGTGGTCTGATTTATCTACAAAAGCAACTTCTTTCTGAAATCCTAAATGAAAGAGATACCAACTAAGGGATGTCTATGAAGAGATGAGAAGTAGAATATGGTCTAAAAAGGTTCTCATCGTTATAGATGATGTTGATGATATAGATCAATTAAATGAATTAGCTGGAAATCATGATTGGTTTGGTTTAGGGAGTAGGATCATAATAACAACAAGAGATGAACATTTGTTGAAAACACATAAAGTGGATGAATTGTACAAGGTTGAGGAATTAGATGATAATGAAGCTCTTGAACTCTTTAGTTTGAAAGCCTTCAAAAACAATCAACCTTTAGAAGAATATGTGGAGTTGTCTAAACGCTTTCTAAAGTATGCTTGTGGTCTTCCTTTAGCTCTAAAAGTTTTAGGGTCCTTTTTGTTTGGTAAAACTATAGATGAATGGGAAAGTGCACTCCAGAGATTGGGTAAAGATCCAGATAAGAAAATTTTTGATTGTCTTAAAATAAGTTTTGATGGATTGCAAGAAACGGAGAAGAATATATTTCTTGACATTGCATGTTTCTTCAAAGGCAAAGATAAAGATAAGGTGACAAGTATATTGGACGGTTGTGATTTTGATCCAACCATTGGAATGCGTGTTCTTCAAGATAAATGTCTCTTGACTATTTCCAAGTACAACACATTGTGGATGCATGATTTGTTACAAGAAATGGGTCAACTGATTGTCCAAAGAGAATCCATCAATGAGCCTGGAAATCGTAGTCGACTATGGAGAAAAAGAGATATCGGCCATGTGTTGACAGAGAACACAGTAAGCAATTCAAATAAAAAATAAAAATCTTAAGTCTTTGATTCCTATAAGTAGTTAAACCTGTAAATAGTTTATCAATATCTTCATGCTTTGTGGTTCACTTACCCCTTGCTTTTAATATTTTAGGGAACTAAAGTAGTCGAAGGCATAATACTTGAAGAAGGCATGCAGATGAGTGGAAATGCTAAAGTCTTTTCAAAGATGACCAATCTAAGATTGTTGAAAATACATAGTGAGCAACTCTCCAAAGGCCTCGAATACCTTTCTAATGAGTTAAGGTTACTTGAGTGGCATGGTTATGCTTTAAAATATTTGCCGTCAAGCTTGAAATTGGATAATACTGTTGAACTTAAAATGCATAATAGTTGCATTGAACAATTGTGGAAGGAAATCAAAGTGAGATTCGTTCACTCAAATATTTCATTTTTTTTTTTTTTTTTCAATGAATGATTATTGATAAATAACTAAAGTTTTAGTTCATTTGTGGGGAAGACTTACTAAGCAAATCATTTTGTTTTCTTTTTGTTTTCAACAGCCTTTAAATAAATTGAAAGTTATCAGTCTTAGTCACTCCAAGAACCTAAAGAAGACACCAAGCTTCACAAAGGTCCCAAATCTTGAAGAACTGATCCTTGAAGGATGTACTAGGTTGCATGAGATTCATCCTTCTTTGCTAGCTCACAAAAAGCTCAAATTGTTGAATATGAAAAAGTGCACTAGTCTTACAACTCTTCCTAATGAGATTGATATGAAATCTCTGAAAAAACTTGATCTTTCTGGTTGCTTGAATCTAAAAATGTTTCCAGAGATTGTGCAAAGTATGGAATGTTTGTCAGAGCTTCTTTTGGACGAAACTTCTATTGAGAACTTGCCATTGTCAATTCGACTTCTGACAGGACTTGTTTTGTTAAGTTTGAAAGACTGCAAGAATCTTACAAGCCTTCCAAGTAACATAAATGAATTGAAATCTCTTAAAACTCTGAGACTATCTGGTTGCCCGAAACTTGAAATTTTGCCGGAGAATGTAGGACAAGTTGAAAGTTTGGAGGAGCTCGACATACATGGAACTGCCAGAAGGCAACAACTATCAAATTCATTGTATTCACACATTTTCAGATGGTTATCAAGAAGCTCAATTCCTACGACTTTGATGTTGCCTTCTTTGTCAGGTTTGCGTTCTTTAAAAAGACTTAATCTCAGCAACTGTAATCTAGAAACAATTCCCAGCTCCATTGGCAGCTTAATTTCATTAGATTGGTTAGATCTAAGTGGGAATAATTTTGTTTTGCTACCAGCAAGCATGAATTGCCTCCCTAAGCTTGAAGTTCTTAACTTGGCAAGTTGCACATGTCTTCAGTCACTGCCAGATCTTCCCTCTACAGTAAATTTCATTGATTTAAGCGGCTGTGGTTCACTAGAGACATTATCTAATGCCATAAAATTACCCCGACTCACGGCCTTGTATTGTCAGCACTGTGTCAAATTGCTCGGCAGCACCAATACTAATGTGGCATATTCAATGCTGCAGGTATCCCACTGTGTCTCTCTGCCTTGCAAATTCTAAAGATTATCCAATGTATGTCTTTTTTAATTTCTTTGTTATTCTTACAGGAAATTCTTGATCCTGAATCAGTAAGTAGATTTCAAGACGCCAATATTATTATTCCTGGAAGTGAAATTCCACATTGGTTCATACATCAAAATGAGGGCTCTCCAATAAGGATAAAAAGTCGTAGGGATTTTAAGTTGAAGGGATATTTAGTGTGTGTTGTTTTTTTTGTTCACAAGCTCCAGCCTGGCCTTCATAAATCTCGTTCTTTCGTACTTCATTGCACCTTGAGTAAGTATGGATTTTCTATTCATGATCATACTGGCGAAGGTTTGCAAGACCATCTTTGGCTTAAGTATATCCCTCTTTCTTGGAATAGCCCTCAATGTTGGCCTATCATGCGTCACTTGCATATTTCTAAAGACTTTGAGGTTAAATTTGAATCAACGGGTTCACCTGGATTAAAGGTCAAGAGGTGTGGAATCCTTCCAAATTATGAAGATGGGACAAGTTCGACCGTTCAATGTACCAATGCAGTGGCGCCTCTTTTTCTAGGAATTTGATTGAATTCCCCACCGATTATGTTGGAACAACTAAACGTAGCTTTGCCAATCATGAAGATTTGAAGATTGTTGATAGTGTGATGTAGATGATCGTGTTAACAACTATTGAAATGGCTTATGTGATGCTTTTGGTAGAAGGAAATTCCCAGGTGGAGATCCACGTTGCTTGTTTCCTTAAATGTAAGAGGACTTATATGATTTTAATATTAGTCAGTGGTTTGGAACTGGAAATGCAGAGCTTCTTGTAGCTAGCTCTGTTTGTTTTATTTCAATCAATGTTAGCTTTGTTATATACAATAGCACCAATGTTGCTTGGCCTAGCTCTTTCCTTATGCACCATTTTTCTGCAATCGCTGCATTGGATAAACTCTCTTTGCATATATAATTTGAGATAATAGATTGGTGGTTACACTGATAACTACTGTGAATTTAATGTTTATGTTATAATTATAAATTCAATGTTAGCAATTGTTATGTCTAATGTTACTAGCAAAGCTGAGTTAAGCCTCACATCAAAAATATAAACTTGGAAGGCCGAAAAAAATAAATGCATTTTCAGGGTTCTATTTAAGTAAAATTAGTCTTTAGACCATGTTTTGAAGATTTCTTGTGGAACTTGAGAGGGAGGCCAAGTGTAGATTCTAACCATGTAAAAATAAAGTAAATCCTAAAATTATAAATCATAAATAGTGAATGGATATTGTAAGAAATTCCTAAACTTATAATTTGCATTCTTATTTTTTTCCTTAGAATTCTTCTTCTATGTATTGAATAATTTATATCCCCAAACTCTATTGAATAAACTTTACCAGTCTCTTTCTTAAGAGGTTAATACAGACTCTTTTGTATCATTTTTTGATTGAATTGGGGTTTTCCTAAAATTAAGAAGTAGGCTCTGAGACAAGGAGATGAAAGTGTGGGGCACAAAATTAAGAGGGCCCAATTCACCAACAAGCAAAGCAGTCCAAGACAAGCAAGTTACGGCCTGGTGGCAAGGGTGATAGGTAAAGAAGAGATCGAAACAAGGCGTTAATAAGTGTCCATCCTAAGATCTAAGTTTAAAAAAAAAAAAAAAAAAAAAAAAGTAGTTAAATGTGATTAGTTCAAGTCAACATTAATGGTGCATAATTAACTAATGAGATCATTTCCCGCCAAAATACTTGCTTATAAATACTACCTTTTAGAAATAAGAGAAGAACTTCGGAGTATTCGTAAAAGAGGACCATATATTAATAAGAATTCTCTCTTTCTGTTGTGTCTGTCTAATTTTCACGCTTCCTCACATTTTCTTTCCTATTTAAATTTGTTAAATAAATCAAAGATGAAGAAAATCCTAGAAAGCACCGTGCTTATTCTTAAAGATAAAAATTTTCCACTTAAATCGGAATATGATATTAAAGGTCTTATTTCATAAAAATCCCTGGTACTTAATTAAGAAAAAAGGGTACCTATCAACAACTACTTGCTTGTTGTCACCAACAACATCGCCTTACCAAAATTATCGTCTCTTCATGACCTACTTGTCTATTAGAAAACTCGTAGAAAATAAGTTAGGGTCTTCTCCCTTGGAGGCCGTTATGTACTCTTAGGCATTATGGATTTGAATTTTACAAATTTACGTGCTTGATATGCTTATTTTACAAGCTTGCATGCGTACAAATAGGTTACTTTACATGTTTGACACACTTCACTATTGATGGATTTGTGTGAAATATGTTTTTATAATACTTACAAACTCATCAAGACAACTATAATTGGGCATATATATTGAGCATTGCACAACACTATCAACATAGGTTGAGTGATAGGTGAACTTGTATGTTGAATCGAATGATATTTCCGATTATACTAAATTTAGCTAGACAAGAAAAAAAAAATTGACGATTTTCTTAAAAACTCCAAATTTATTTGGCTATTTTCAACCCTATATTAATTTGGATTGCGGAAAGAATTAATTTATTTAATAAGCTTTGTTTGATAGAAAGTACTATTCAATAAAGCAGCTTTTTGGTTTAAAAAAAAATCTATCAATGTTAATAAGAAAAATGAAAATCCAATAAAAGTGGGATTCTGGTTTATTATTGTTAGACTATTTAAATTTCTTGTTTCATAAACTGTATTAATTCTTTATTCTCTCTTTAACTTCGTTTTAGTGGATATTTATCATGTTTTACCGTTGAAAATCTATTTATATTACAACTTATTTTTAAAAAATGTAAAATTTTACTATCCAAAATAATACAAATACAAAAGAGGGCAGGTTATTCAGGGTTATTTGTTAAACTGAGTGGAAAGTTTACACTATATCATAATTTATATCAACATATTATATAATTTAATTTAATTTTAATTTTTGTCTATTCATTCAGTTTATATTATAATATGTTAATTAATTTGAGTGGGTTAATTTATTGTCATTCAAAATACATAAAATAAATTTTTGTCGAGTTAAAAATAAATCATTAAATTCATAATTTCATTATTTTATTTATGTTTAATTAGGATTTTGTGACGTGGAATTGTATCTCAATTTGACATGAACATGTTGAAATAATGGGTCTCATTTGCTGTTGGGCCGATGCCGTACTATATTAGCTTGAATGATTAATAATTTTACTTGAATTGCACTAATTTAAAAGGGAAATCATTTATCACCTTTGAAGTTTTATGAAATGAATTTTTCTTCCATTTTCACCGTCACATAACAATGAAATTTCAATTTATTAAAAGAATAATGATACTTTCTTAAATTGTAGCCCAAATTTTGTCTCCCAAGTAATTTTTTTTTTAATTAAGGGTAAATATCACATATTATCCCTACCTTTTGAGGAAATTATATGCGCATGCAAAGTTTGACAAATTTTTTCACTGCATACCCCGGACTTTGTGAAAAATTGTCATTGATCACCCATCTATTAAAATCTCCGTTAAAAACCTATAAATAACTTAAATGAAAGGGTTATAACTGTCTTTCCGCAAGAAACAATCCTATATATATAAGTGACAAGTCAACGTAGAAAACATTAGGCACTTTCTCTAGAATCAACTTGTTCCCACTGTATCATTTCATCGTCTTCATCTTGGTGCGACCCTTGAGCTTACTGTGCGCAACCTCACTATAGACATCATCGATTCAAACGATAATAATTTTTTTGAAGCTGTAATGCATAACGGGTAATGATCTCCCCACTTTATCCTCAGCTTTTGTTCACTCACATGCACATTCAGAAGTGTTTGGGTCGTTTAGGTTTGTAATAGTGTTTATAATGTTTCATTTTTTTATGACTTTTGAATTATTTTTAGTGTATTGTTGTTATAGAACTCTGTTGTATGAACTAGATTTTGATTCTTCGAAAATGTTGAAACCCTAGAATTAATGGAAATTTGGAGGCTTTTCAAATTGATGGAAAAAATGTGTAATTTATGTGACAACTAACAAGTTGGTTGTACAAGCTGTTATATTGACATGCATGCAATATTTTTGTGTGAAACTGGTGTGCATGGCTTTGCGTTCAATGTTTATTATACTTGTGCTAGTTTTGTAAGCTTTTTTTTGTGTTTTTATTCTGTCGTCCATGTCAAAATCTGATAGTGCATCATCATTTCATACTACAAGAACTTCGTCAAAGTGGCAGTTAGGAAAAGTGGTAAAGATTTTCCCATTTCGTCCTATGTTTCTGATCACTTCCATGGTCATTTTTTTGTTTCAGATTATAGTAGTTTAAAAGCAGTTTCAGTTTGTTATATATTTTCAATCTTGTTTAAATGAGTTGTTTTAACCGAACTATTTTTATTAAGTATGTATTGATGTGTTTCACAAATCAGAACCATTAGTTGTATGCAAATTTCATTTTTTATTTTCAATGATCAAAAAAATGTGTAATTTCTGTCATAAGTCGGTTGTGTGAACTGTTACGTTGAAATGCATGCAATATTTCTTTTGTGAACTATAGTGGTGCATGGCTTCTACTTTCCTTGTTTACTATACTTTTCTAATAGTTGGCTAAGATTTTTTTTTAATGTTTTTTTCCTTGTATATCCCAATACCTAATGATGCATTTGATCATTAGATGACTATTTTTTTTCTTAATTTTAAAATATTTGGATAGTGAGTATCCAGTAGGGGATGTAGAGCCTGACAAAGTTAGTTTAATAGGGTTGTTTCAAGCTGCTTAGGGACTTTGCAAATTAGAGATTTTAGATCATACAAATGTCAATTTTTTTGTCATTTTACCCTGGAATGTACAGAAATTTGTCATTGACACTGACTCAAAGTTCTTGCAGTTGTTGAATATGTATGAAATTAATGGTCTGACTTAATTAAAAATCTCAGTTGAGATTATTACCTACCATATTGACCCACTAGCAAAGATAATACCTGATGACTTAGGAGGAAATGAGCCATCATAGATAAAGTTACCAAATGTTGTAATGAATTCAAAAAATGAGCATGAAACTAAGTTGTCTAACCTGGAAAAAAATGCTGAAGCTTTACCATCTTCACCCATGTTACCTGATGTAGTTCAAAAAGAAGTTAATGAGACAAAAACTGGGAGGCAAAACTTAGAAAAGAATCACTAAATGAACCAACAAGTAGTGAGTTGTTCCCTATAGGGCTTGAGAGAGTTAGTGAGGTTGAAACTGAGTTGTTTAACGCTGTAAAAAAACGCTTTTGTAGAACCATCAACTACTGAGTTACTTGCTACACTACAAGAAAAATGCTCATATTTAGCGGTTTTTGGCCGCCAAATATGTATATATTTGACAGTCTTGAAAGCGCCACCAATGGCACCACCAAATATGGTCAATTTAGCATATTTGGCGGTCATCAGACCGCTAAATATGCATCTGACTATACTTGATGGTTTTTGCCACCAAGTATAAATAGTTTTAAAAAATTAAAAAAAAATATATACTTGTCAGTTTTTAGCCGCCAAGTATGCACCTAACTATACTTGGCGGTAAAAAACCGCCAAGTATAAATAGTTTTAAAAATTAAAAAAATATATACTTGACAGTTTTTAGCCGCCAAGTATTTTATATATATAATACTTGGCTGATTACTAACTGCCAAGTATATATAATAGGTATTTTAAAAAATTTCAGAATTTCATAATCTGTATCATTTGTCACATTAAACAAATTTCTCATAAAACAAGCATCAATCCTCGAATCAATAACATTTTATCATATATCAAAAATCCATATAACAAACAAGTAAGCATACTACACAATACCAAGTAATTAGCAACTTTGTAATTCAGGTAGTCAGTAATTTACACCAATAAGAGCAAAGAATAACAATGGATTATAGCAACTAAAGTGTATCAAATCCATCTAATTACTTTGTAATTTTCCAATGCAAACCGATTGTCAGATGGTATAATTCCCTCATTGTATTTTCCAGTGAGCACTCCAGAAGCAAGTGGACTCCACGTGGTAAGACCTAGCCCATAGTTGTTGTAGAGAGGGAGGTACTCAAATTCAACCTGCAACCATACAACACATGAAGAAGTCATAACATAAGGCACACAGACAGAAGGCACACAGTTAAATTTTAATAAACACCTTGTGTATTTCCATTTGAAGCATAAAACTTGTATTTCCATTCAGGCATCAAACACCTTGATAAGTAGAATATAAGGTACAAAAGGTATTCCACAACATGTGTACAGATCAAACTATTACCATCACCAACTAATACATGTCCCTAATATGACTAGAACTGTTTCAGTGAAATTAAGGTACAATCACATCAAAATACATATCAGCCATCCAGCAATCATCCAGGAAATATAAACATGATTTATCCAGCTAGTGGCATAAACACAGAACAGAATTTGGAGTATCTCTTCAAATAGTGGGTCTTTTAGTAATGAGTTCCAATAACATACTCTTGTACAAGATCATCAGCCATTACCAACTACAAAAGTTAATAGTGGCATAAATCTGGAGTACAGAGAGTTTCAATTAAAATTAATAACAGATATAACAGATATGACAAAAAAAATGCACTGAACAAAGTCTATAACACAAATAAACATATAAACTGTCTAAACTAGATTTTACCCTTAACACCTCTGATTTAGTAGAACATGTCAAATATTTTAAAATCTCTCTCTAAACTCACAAGTCTAAATCAAACCCCTTCCAACCCAGGTACCAGCAGGATATAATCCCAAGGTCTTACAAACCCAACCAGCTAACAAGCAAAAGATATTTTTATCAATATTAATAAGAAGAATAAAAAAAACAAAATAATATTCAGAAGATCTTAGCTTGAATATGCATGGAAAGTTCTACATGTATGCAAAAAAAGCATATGCAAGTCTGCATTTTCAAACAATTAAAATGATAACTATAAGATGCTTTAGTTTTTGGTTGGATTAAAGACTAAAGAACCCAGTATAATAAGTCTAAGTTTAGGCACCCACCCTTCACCTAGAAAGGAATCCTTTAGTGATCCTCCAGGCTTTTTGATAATTTGGATGGACTCTAAGTTTGTGCTGCCCTACAATTTACAACATCATTGTCAGAAATAACCAATAAAGAAAATAAAATTTCAAAAATAATGACTACTGATAACAACACAACTTATTGTGCCCAAAGCACATAATGCATATACGGCAAAAGATGAATTCTAGAGGAGGAAGAAAACAAGAATGAAAACAAGTGTTATTAGAACACTTAAAACAAATCATTTTATTTGTTTGGACACATAAAAACAGGGGAAACGTCAAGCAAAAGAAGGTATGCATAGAATACGATATCAATCTAGCGCATTCATTGAGTAAACCTTATATGAAACATCTAAATTTTTTGTTGTCAAATCGTGCTTTAAAAGGATAGAATAAAAAATAGGAAAACTAAACGTGCGCATGCAAATGTCACGCACACAAGAATATGTGCAGAATCTCAATATAAGTTTGAGTTCAAGAGAAAGAATATATTCACAGCTTCATTCTCAAGTGTATCCAAAGTCAAGCGCTAAGAAAACATATCAGTAGTCCCTTAAACTCATCAATGTTAATTAAAATTACCTTTAGCCTCATAACAGCATCTATAGCCAGTTGTGCAAAATGTTCCTTATCCTGTGAGAGAATTTTGGAACTCAATGTAGTCATTGCAATCTTCATCAAGTCTAACTTGAATTTCTCTGCGTTATCCAGTAGTGTCATGTGTCAAAAAATAAAATAGGTAAAAATTTTCAAGCCATTATCCGTTATTGAGAGGCATTTGTTGTACTTTGACCAACATACACCTAAAGAATCTAATCAATGTGCTATGATCAATATCTAGAACAGTTTGTACTATGGCAGTCCATGAAAAAAGATAAAGGTGAATCATTGTGAAGCAAACAACTTCCTCAGAAGATAACCAATTCCTAAGTGAACATGTGCATAAACATATTACTACCTGCATCCTCTTTATTATCCATGACTTTCTGCAACAACGCATTACGAGCATATTCAGCAGCCATTCGGTAACCTGGACAACAATTAAGAGAATTTATCGGCATAAAAGATGCAAGAAAGTAACTACAAAATACTTTCAGAATATATGCATGCTGCCCTGCTAATTCATGGAGAAAAATGATGCATAGAAGTAAAGATGCAAACTATGCATTGCGTCCTTTCCAAACATAAAGTGACCATAATAAGATCTTAATATTCAAGTTTAACAAGGTTAATGAACAATCAAGCACAGTTAAAGGAAAAATAACACAAAAGAAGCAAAATGCAATGAAGCATGGATGATGAAAAACACTAATGAACTCTACAAGAAGACCAAGAAGGAGCAATATACAAGCAGAAGCCTGGCAAAAACCTGATATTATAGTCATTGGGTGAATCTTAGTTGCCACCAGCTTTTCTGCCTCCCTTAGTGGCTCCCCAACCAAGACAACAACAGAAGTTGTCCCCTCATCGCATTATTTATAAGATAAAATCAGTTAGTTGAGTAGTAATTGACCATCTTGCTATTGGCACGGCATCGCACATATACTATAAACGCAAAACCTAACCAGAAACTATTATCAAGTCTGTATCATTAAAATTAAAAGAGATTCTTATGTAGCATTCCAATTTCAATTGAATATAACCCCTCATCAGAAAAATGCAATAGAGATATTAATAAAAACCCTCCCAATTGTCAAAATGAGAACAAGGCAGCTGATTAACATTAATTATACCAATTGAGATATAGTAAAAAATTACACAATAAAATCTGAAAAGAAAACAGAGATCTAGATCAAGTACTTAAATTTAAATAATCTTCAAAATAAGAATGAATTAAAGATTCATAACTTCAGCACATAAAATTTATACACACCAAACAGAAATTAATGACGACAATAAATTATGTCATAAATTGATTCAGTACATCATCAAGGAACTCCGGATCTTAGAAAACAAAAATAGATTTCAAGATTCAGAACATTCTCAGGTAATTTTCTCAAGAGCCAAACAGAGAGAGAGAGGAAGAAAAAAAAAAGAGTTTGAGTTTACCCTAGAGCAGGACTTGCCACCGTTAGAAGAGCGGAAGACCTTGACATGACCACGACCATGGTTCTTTATTTTTCTGCTCTTGAATAGCGGATGAACAAGTCAAGTAAGATGTAAGAAATCAGGCATAGAATCTAAGACTAAAAATGACAAACTAAGACGAACTGAAAGATAGCACTTACCTGAAACTGAAATCTATGAATTTCTGCAATCCGTGCATCTAAAACTGGAAAAAAATGTAATTAATCTCTCATTTTGTTTAATTAAAAACTGAAAGAAACAAGGAAAACTAAAAAATAGATGTGAGAAATCTGCCTCCCTACCATTCTCGACCTAAAACACCACAAATTGAAAACCTAAATCCTACAATTTCACCAAAATCCACACCCTTCGACTCACCAGAAATAATAAATAAGTAAAAATAAAAACAGAAACAAAAGCTGAAGATGAAGATCGGCGCTGCGCGATGCTGGAGTCGACGAGTCGCGGGGCTGCTACTATCAGCATGAGGCGGGGCTGCTGGAGTTGGTGCCTCGCGGGGCTGCTGCAGTCAGCGAGGCTAGAGTCGGCGAGTTGCGGAGGAGGTGCTGCGGCGCTAGAGAGAACGAGAGAGAGACGGCTTAAGTTAGGTTTTAGGAAATTAGGTTTTTGGAAATTATTTTGTTTATATGGTTTAGTAAAATTATGTGAATTTTTAATATATTGTCATTTATCATAATCACCCCTAAAAATTACTTTTAAGTTTCAATACTTTATTTGTTTACATATGTATACTAATTACTTGTTAATTACTTGTCACTATCTAAAAATGTGAGCATATGTAATATAATCAAAACAACAAGTGACAAGTATGAAGAAAATATGGGTTTGACTTCCAAATCAATGTTATATTTCTCACTTTTTTAAGAAAAGCCAAATAAAAAAAATACAAAGCGACAAATATGTGAAAATTTCTTGTAGTGCTACATGTGAGAAACAAGTTAATGAGCATGAAAATCAGTTGCCCAACTCAGAAACCAATACAAAAACTCATCCTATAGATGCCTAACGTAGGTGAAACTTAGTTGTCTAACATTAATCCAAATGAAAATATGAGTGAAGGGTGAACAGAATAGTCAATGAGGCATAGTGAGTATGACATAGATACTGAGTCTGACGTAGATTATAGGATTAAAGATAGTGTAGAGTTTCAACATAATGATGCGTGGGTAAATAGTGGTAGTTGGAGTAGTGGTGAAGAGAACTCAGATGATGATAGCTCACATTACCAAAGTGATAGTGAGAATTTCCAAAGACTAGTTAGTGGTCTAGATGAAGAAGAAGTAGGTAGTGCTAGAATGGCTAAGGTAAAAAGGCAAAATTTATTTACTAAGGGCTTAGATGGTGAGATTACATTGAGGGTGGATCAAACTTTTGATAATCTGAACTATTTTAGACAAGTACTAAAAGAGTACTCAGTCGTCAATTAGGAATGGTATAAAGCTTAAAAGAGTGAAAAATGAGAGGAAAAGAGTTACCTATAAGTTTGCTACAACAGGCTGCCCTTGGAGGATTCATGCCTCCAAAGCTCAGGACCTTGTAACCTTCCAAATCAAGACCTATTATCCTGAACATAAGTGTTCAAAGGTACCTGATACCCCTGAGTGCACCTCCACTTGGATTACTAAAAAATATAAGGATCATTTCAAAGAAAATCCCAACTTAGGTGTAGACTGGTTAGAGAAAGATTTGAAGAGAAGATTTGGCCTTGAACCTTCAAAATAGAAAATTTATAGGGCTAGAATGCATGCTCTTCATTTCATTGGTGAACACTATCAGAGAGTCCTTAATTTGTAACACAAATATGCAAATATTGTCCAGCTTACAAACCTAGGCTCTACTGTCTATATCAGGGCAGATGTTGGAATGATATCTGCATCACCAAAATTTCAAGGCTTTTTTATTAGTTTTCTTGCTCAGAGGAAAGGGTTTCTATAGGGCTACAGGCCTTTTACTGGTATAGATAGGTGTTACCTAAAGGGCCTACTAGGAGGGGTGGTTTTAGCTGCTGTGTCTATTAATGCCAAAAATGGTATGTTCCCCCTAGCATTAGGAATTTGTGAGGTTGAGTGCAACTCAACTTGAAATTGGTTTCTTCAATTATTAGGAGAAGACGTAGGAGGGGTTGATGGGTGTGAGCTCCTTATGACTTTCATGAGTGATAGGCACAAGCATATTATTAATGCTTTAAATGAACAATGGCCATATGCATCATCAATGTACTGGGAAAACACTTGTATGATAATTTCAAGAAAGGACACAATGGACCAGGTCTGCAAGCATTATTCTAGATGGCATGCAAGGTAGCCAATGTTTGTGACTTTAAAACTGCCATGGAAGAAATCAAAGATGTAGACCTAAGTGCTTTTGACTATTTGTCAGAGATTCCTATCACCAGTTGGAGTAGACAAGCATTTGATGAAAGGGTCAAGGTTGACCATGTTACAAACAATATCACAGAGCCATTCAACTCCTGGATCAATAGACATAGAAGTCAAACTTACCTTAGCATGATAGAGGACACTAGAAGGAAGATAATGAGGAGTATGCAACAAAAGTAAGTAACTTTTTTATTGCAATAGTGTACAATACTTTCTTAATACTTTGACATTTTATACCATTTTGATAATTTTATCATTTTTTTTATTTAATTAACATGTTTAGAGAATGTATGAGGTGGCATGGTGATGTGGGTCCTAAGATTAGGAACACTGTTAATGAGAGGGAAAATGGAGTAGAGTGATGGAGGTGATATGGTGTGGAGATTTAGAATTTGAAGTGGTTAACAAAGGGAGGGTGTATTTTATGAGGTTAAATGAGAGATTTTGCTCATGTGAACTATTTCAAATATCTAGAATCCTTTGTACGCATGCAATTGCTGTTGCAAATGAGAGGAGGATTGATATACATCAATTTGTAGATAAGATATTATTTAGGCATAAGTATATAGCTTCATACAACCTCTACATAAGGCCAATTCCATATCAAAGTGAATGGCCAGAAGTGGCTTGCAATAATTTGGAGGCTTCCAAGATCAGAACCAAGGCAGGCAAGCCAAAGAAAGCAAAGAGGAGGGCACCAGATGAACCCAACCCATCAAGCATTCTGTTTATAATGAGGTGCAAAAATTGAGGTGACTGCAACCATAATAAAAGGAGTTGTAAGTCTAACCCATGGCCAAAAAGGAAAAAGGTTATAAATTATGTTAATTACATTAAACTTTTTTCATTTAATTCATTTTTCATTATTTCTAGTTTGCTAACTGTTTTTTTTTTTAATAACTTGGTAATGTTTAAGGCTCAAACCTCCTAATCTCAGCAAGGTTCAGCATCCTCATCCCAATAGCCCTTAAGGTCTCCTTAGCAAGCCCAGCAGCCCTCAAAGTCATCTCAGCAAGCCCAGCTACCCCCCAGATCATCTCACCAGCCCCTAACATCATCATCCCAACTTTCACAACAACCTACCCATGTAAGTCAAACCCATCTACCATTATCTCAGGCATCACAAAGTGTTGGATTTACAGCTCCTCCATTCTCACAACAATCATTGGGAGAACATGTATCAAAAATTTTATATAAGTTTCCATTGATTCTTACTTATACATCCTTTTATTTACGATCACAAGATGGTTTAGACAAGACAATCAATAAAGTTAAGTTCGTGTGTGGGAGTGTGGTGCCCTTCACTTTTTGTTCTTATGTATGGTGAGCTAGGGTTGCTCTTTATTTTGTAATTGAACTACAACAGTCCTTTATGTAGGGTGTCCTATAAAATTAGGGCTCAGTCGTATCATTATTTTGGAAATATTATGAATATTCTGCTACATACGGCACCATAGCAGTGTACACATAGGGCATAACATTTAAAACCAAAGTTAGTTTACATGTTTGAGTAACTTGTACTGCTTTTGTCAATGGCAATGAGGTTGTTTCCTTTTGTACAATTACAGTTTACTTATATGTATGTCACAAACACACTAACATAAAATTTCATATTGCATTTTGTTCCACATATATTGCTTATCATTACATTACATTACCTTTATAAGGCAAGAAAGTAAACACATTAGGAAAATGTACACTAGACACTTCAACAACATCACAACCTTTTTCATTTCTTCATTCATTTGTATGACCATCTCATTGTTGCTGAGCAATTGCTTCAAATCATATTGCATTTCTCTGATAATAGGGTCACTAACATCCATTTCGTGGCCATGAACCATGACACCATTCTTCATTGAAAGCTATTTCGTCATTGTCAGGCTCCCACACTACAAGAAAAACAGTTTTTTACGACAAAATTTTTTGCGACGAAATAAAATTCGTCGCAAAAAGCGGCCTTTTGCGACAAAATTATTATTTCGTCACAAAAGTTAGCATTTCAAAAAAAAGATATTTTGCGAGGAATTTTTCGTTGCAAAATAAAACCTTTAGCGATGAATATTCATTTCCTCGCTAAAAACTCGAGTGACTAATTAGGGAAGTATTTTTTGCGACGAAATAAACCTATTGTGACAAACTTTTCATCGCAAAACGTATTACACAAAGACGACATTTTGTGACAAAAATTTTATAGCAACATGAACATTTTTTGCGACAAAATTATGTTTCTCGCGAAAAAAAGACCTTTTGCGACAAAAAATTCCTCACTAAAGACCATTCTAATTTACCATGCATATATGGCAATACTTGACATTTTGCGATGAAAAAATAATTCCTCGCAAAATGTGACCTTTTGCGAGGAAATTTTCCCCGCAAAAAATCTATTTTTCGCGATAAAAAATTCCTCGCGAAAAGCTTTTTTAATTTACCATGCACACGTGGCAATACTGGACATTTTGCAACAAAAACGTGATTTCTCGCAAAATGTGACTTTTTGCGTGGAAAATTTTCTCGCAAACTGTGACTTTTTGCGAGGAAAATTTTCTCGCAAAAGGTCACATTTTGCGACAAAAAATTCCTCGCGAAAAGCCATTCTAATTTACATGCACACTTGACAATATTGGATATTTTGTGACGAAAATTTGATTCGTCGCGAAATGTGACCTTTTGGGACAATAAATTCCTCGCGAAAAGCCATTTTAATTTATCATGCATACGTGGCAATACTGAACATTTTGCGACAAAGACGTGATTCCCCGCAAAATGTGACTTTTTGCGAGGAAATTTTCTCGCAAAAATTCACATTTTGCGACAAAAAATTCTTCGCAAAAAGCCATTCTAATTTACTATACACACTTGACAATATTGGATATTTTGCGACGAAAATTTGATTCGTCGCGAAATGTTACCTTTTGCGACAATAAATTCCTCGCAAAAAAGTTAACCTTTTGCGAAAAAAAATTTCTCGCGAAAAGTCTGTCTAACTTATTATGAACACGTGACAATACTGGACATTTTGTGACGAAAATATGTATTCCTCGCAAAATATGGCCTTTTGCGAGAAAAAATTCCTCGCAAAAAGTTATTTTTTTAAAATTAAAACTTAATAACTTTCCTCTTTTGTTTTCTTCTCTTTGGTCGTGGTTCGTCTAATGTATAAGTCTTTGTTTAAAAAATGACAAAAAAAAAGAATAAAGAAAGTATTAAAAATCTAATTTGATTTTATATAAATTGACAATTTTTAAATATAGTAAGGTCATTTGGATATTCATACAAATTTTTATTTAAAAAAAAGACCATTTATGATTCCTATCATACTTTTAAATGTGAAAAACTATTAAGATATTATAAATTTAGTGTTTGTAAAATAGATAAATAATTAAAATAAACTCTCTATATATATGTGTGTGTGTGTGTGTGTGTGTGTGTGTGTGTGCGTGTATGCGTGTGTGTGTGTGTGATATGAATCGTTAATAATCTAATAATCAAGCATAAAATTTATTGCTAATTATTTATATATAATCTAATTTATGTGTGATTTATATTTGTCTAACTGCTAAATTACAATTATGATAAACTTATTACCATGACTAATTTTTAATTGATGAAAATGAGATTGAAAAAAAAATCTAACTTCTAAAAATCTAATTTAGTTTTCAACGTTTAATTATATGTCAAATAAACATAAATAAATAAATAATTAATAATCATGTAATGTTGCCTATAATTATGTTTTTTTTTTTGTTATAAAGTGTATTAATTTAGACAATATATTTCTCTTAGACTTTTAATTTTTATCGCTTTGAGTAAATTGTTGAGATATTTTAAACAATTGTTAGAGTTTATTTTAAGGGAGATAAATAATTAAAATGAACTCTATAAAAAAAAATAAATACATTTGTTACATATTGATTACTATATGAATAATTAATCATTTACTGGTAAATGGCAAAACCTACTTTTTAATTCGTAATGCATATGATACTTGTAACATATGTATATGTATATATGTCTAATAATTAAATACTTATATGAAAAAAAATATTTTTTATAATTGTAAAAAATATTTTTAATAATTGTTATTTTTATAAAAAAATGGATAATTAATTTAAAAGGCATTCTATACTTGAAAATAAATACAATTTTGTTACATTTTTGTATAATTATAATATAAATAAGTAATCTTTTACTAATCAAATTAGAAAAGCTTATTTTCAATTTCTTATAATAACAAATATGACATATATAGATATCTAATTATTAAATTACAACTATTATAAACTTATGGTTTGCATTTGTCAAGATATTTTAAATATTAATTTTTAGCATTTGTAAAATGAATAAATAATAAAAAAATATTCACTAAAAGTAAATGCATTTGTTACATAATGATTATAATATGAATATTTGATCATATATTTATTAAAGTATTAAAAACTTATTTTCAATAACTCGCACATGACAATTATGTCATATGTATAGATGTTTAAGCATTATGCATTTATTAATGATAGTTGACCTGTGTGTATTTTATTAACACTTTAATACATATGACAATTATGACATACGTTTATATGTTAATAATTTTTTTAAATTTGTAAAACATATTTTTAGTGTTTTTAAAAGAAATAGATAATTAAAATAAATTATAGCTAAAATGAATAGAATCTTTTTGTTATATATATGATTATAATATCAATAATTAATTATTTATTGATCACTAAAGAAATTTTTTTTTGTAATTCCTCATATAACAACTATGACATATGTATAAATGTCTAACTATTGTTTACACTTGTTAAATAATTCTTGAGTTGTTGTACCTATTTTATTAACATTTTAATACTCAATAAAAAATAATTAAATACCATATAATGTTTTATATTTCTATTGTATATGGTTGTTATATTATTTATTAATTTGTCATCAAATTATTTAATACCAATCCAATATTATATAAATTTAATTATGGATGAAATTTTAATTAATAAATAAACTTATAATTATCCAAGTCTAAGTATGGTTCATTTAAATATTTTTAATTTTAGATTTAGATTTTAATTTTAATATTTTTTTAAAGACTTATAGTGACAAAAATTTTGTCGCAAAAGATTAGCATTTTGTCTCTAAAGATTAGCATTTTAGACTTTTAGCGACCACTTTAAAATTCCTCGCAAAATGGGGTCTTTTGCGAGGAAAATTTAAATTTAAATTCGTTGTAAAAACTAAATTTTAGGCGGACTTTTTCCCACCTATTAAATTTCAAAATTTTTACACCTTTAGCGACAAAAACTTTTTTCAATAGCTCGCACATGATTGTTATGCCATATGTATAGATGTCTAACTATTTTACATTTGTTAATGATTGTTGACTTGTATATATTTTGTTAACACTTTTATCCTCAATTAATTAAAACTAACTAAATACCATGCAATAATTTTATATATCTAATGTATGTGGTTAATACATGATTAATTAATTGACATTAAATTATTTAATATTAACCTAATATTAAATAAATTTAATTATGTTGGAAATTTATTTAATTACTAAATAAATTTATAATTATCAAAGTCCAAGTATGATTAATTTCAAAATCTTCTTAGTTTTTTATTATAATTTTCACATTTGTATACTTTTTATGACAAATTTGTATGTCATAAAAAGTATACAAATGTATAATTTCAATTAATTAAAACTAACTAAATACCATGCAATAATTTGTATGTAAAAGAGTCTTTAACATTTTTTTTAAGATTTTTAGTGAGGAAATTTTCGTCGCAAAAAGATTAATATTTTGTCGCAATATATGATGTTTTGCGATGATTTAATTTCATCGCAAAATGAGGTTTTTTGCAACGAAATACGAATTTATATTCGTCGCAAAAAATAAAATTTAGGCGGACTTATTCCCGCTTGAGAATTTTGAAAATTTCAAGTTCTTTAGTGACGAAAAATTTGTCGCTAAAGATCAAAATTTTTATCGCAAAATGAAATTTGGGCGGACTTTTTCCCGCTCTTGAAATTTCAAAATTTTGAAACTCTTTCTCGACGAAAATTTTGTCGCAAAAAAAAAATTTTTGGCGAACTTTTTCCCGCTTTGATTTTTTTCATAATTTTAAAAACTATTTCGCAACAAAATTTTCATCGCTAAAGGTTAAAATTTCGTCGCAAAATATCCAACTTTTATTATATATACATGGGTTAATTTTTTGGATTGTTTCATTTTCTTCTATCACTTCCAATTCTCTACTCCTTTTCTTTTCCCAACATTTGGTAAATACTTTTACTCTTTCTTTTACTTTTGTGTTGTAATATATTTTCTTTAATAGTTTAATATATTTTTATTTATTTTAATATTTGATTGATATTATTGTCTTTTATTTGATAGGTATTTTTGAAGATGGAATACAACTCAACATTCTCAACATTATCAAATTCTTTGCTTCTTCAACATTGTTTTTTTCATAAACTCATTTTTTATGCTTTAATTTTTACTTAACATTTTATTTTTATTTTTTTGTTTTTAATAGGTATTTTTGAAGATGGGTTGTACTTGAAGATTTGAGATTCATACAAAGTCAACAACAAAAGAATTTTTGGAGGATGAAGTTTTGTATTTTTCTTTCTCTTTTTTGTATTTTTTTTTAATTTTGCTATGTACAAAGGTTGATATATTGTAAAAATATATTGTGATAAATTTTTTGTAATTTGTTGTTAATTAATGAAATTATTAATATAAAGAATTAAGTTGTGTAATGAGACATGTCATTTATTCTAAAATTTATAACTAATTAAAAAATAAAATCTGTAAATTCTTAAAAAAAAATCAATTTTCATGTTAAAAATTTATTGCGACGAATTTTTTGTCGCTAAAGGTAGTATTTAGCGAGAAAAAATTGGTCGCAATAAACTTTTTTAACTAAAATAATTTATTAAAAAATGAGTTGTTTTCTAACAATTTGCGACAATATTGGAATTCATCGCAAAATATACTCTTTTGCGACAATTTTTATTTTGTCACAAAAAGTTGACGTTATGTGATCTTTTTTGTGACGAAATATTTGTCGCAGAATACCACTTTTTGCGAGAAAAATTTTGTCCCAAAAAGACTTTTTGCGAGGAATTCAAGAATCGTCGCAAAAAAACCTATTGCGACTGGAGCGCGACGAATTTATTTTTGTCGCAAAAACTTATTGCGACGAAATTTTAACTTTTTGCGACGAAAAATTTCGTCGCAAAAAGTCATTTTTCCCGTAGTGATTGGAGTCAGTATATGTGATGTCAATAGAGTCTGCATATGTAGACAGACAAAAAAGAATGAGACAACAGATTTATGGCACATGCGGTTGGGTCACATTAGCTATTCTAAGCTAAATGTGAGGGTGAGGAAGTTGATTCTTAAGGGACTTCCTCAGCTTGACGTAAGAATAGACACGATCTATGCAGGATGCCATTATGGTAAAGCACATCAATTGCCATACGAGGAATCGAAGTTTAAAGCAAAGGAACCATTAGAGTTAGTTCACTCTAATGTGTTCGGGCCCGTTAAGCAATTATCAATTGGTGGAATGCAGTATATGGTGACGTTCATTGATGATTTCTCCAAATATGTGTGGGTTTTCTTTATAAAAGAAAAATCTAACTGATAGGTGTCTATTTATGTATTACTTTCATATCAATTCGTCTATGTTTCTTTGCTATATTCCTTGGTATTTTCATGTTTTTGTGTGGTTTTGATGTTTGTAGGAGTTTTGGAGCAACTTGCACAAAAATGGAGTAAAACCCCTCATTTTCGCCTCTGCTAGTCAACCAATTTCTGAGAGTTGATTATATTGATATACAATTAACCGGATAAGATGCTATATACCATTGAAAAGCTCTCGAAGTCTATTTTCTGGAGAAATTTACGGTTCACGAATTTATGTAGTGTACCGAAAGTTATGATAAAAATGGTATGAGAAGTGTACATTTGTAATTCCACATATCACTATAGCATGTTATTAAATACGGGGGCACTGTAGCAAGTTACTGTAGCAGAGTATATAAACATATTTTAGGGTTTTATTTTCATAACTTGAAGAGGGGAGAACGTGGGAGGAGGCTGCAGCTCTGGATTTCTTTCATCCCTTGGAGTTCTTGAAGGAGAAAGAAGCTTGGAAAGAGGAAGAACTACAATCCAAAGAGAATTACATATCAAATTTGCTAAGTTTTTCCCTTCCTTTTCATTTTCTGGAATGTTCTCTGTATTGTATTTACCACGTTCTTAAACATGTGTAACTGAATCTGAATTGGTTGAGGGTGATTTCAAAGCCCTTGATATGGTTTTTGTGAGTTGATTGTGTAAGAAATTGTTATCCAATTCTCTAATTGAAGTTGCTTGTATTTTCCCATATCTAATGCTTATGATTGCTTACTGATTGTATTTGGAATGGCCAACTGAATATAATCTGTTGTTGTCTATTGCTAGATTAGAAATCTTGATCCGTAATTGTCATGAATTTCCAATCATTAGTAGCAAAATTGTGATCAGAGATTGCAATTGGAAATACAACCTAGGTTAAATAATCCGAACTTGTGTGATTATTGCTTAGATCAACCTATCTTTCTCATCGTAATGCTTCCATTGAATTAACCTCAGAGAGCTTGTTCTAGGTTGTTTAATGGATAGAGATTAAATAAAGAGCTTGTTTTATTTAACAACAAAGTAAGGAAAGATTGGGATAACAGAGCTTGTTGTTATCTACGGTTGATAACTTCAATGCTGTAATTGGATTACAATTCTATGTTAATTCACAAATTCATATCTTGTGGCAGAGAATGAACTCTTAACCAAGTGTCTCTCATTGATTTTTCACTCCATTTAACTTTGCTTTGTGTTATTCTGCATTTACATTAATATTATTTAGTTAATCCATCAACAAAACCCCCCCATTTATTCTGTTGTTGCTTTTGAATAACAAATTCAATTAGAATCAATCCTCGTGGGAACGATATCTACTTATCACTTTATTACTTGTGCGACTAGTATACTTGCTAGTTTTGAACGCATCACTGGCACATTTTCAAAGTTTAAAAAGCTCAAAGAGATAGTTGAACGAGAAGTGGGAAAGAAGATTCGTTGCTTGCATACAGACAATAGAGGAGAATATAGCTCAGGCAAGTTTTCTCAATGCCTTTGGAAATGCCAAATACGTCATCAGTATACGTGTGCCAGTAAACCGCAATAAAACAGTATGGCTAAAAGAAAGAATCAATATCTTACAGAAACTTGTCGAAGTATGTTACATACAATGAATGTACCTAGAAGATTTTGGGCTGAAGCTATGAGAACCTCAGCTTATGTGATCAATAAGCATCTTCAACCAAGGTCAAGATTTGTATCACCTTTTGAAAAGTTGCGGGACATGAAACCTACGGTTCATTACTTTTGAGTATTTGGATGTGCATTTTATGTATTTACTCCTAATCATTTACGTAGTAAGTTTGACAAGAAAGCAATTAGATGTACCTTTGTGGGATACGATGGCCAAAGAAAAGGGTGGAAATGTTGTAATGGAAGGTGTTATATATCATAAGATGTAGTGTTCGATGAAGTATCTTCTTCGTGGTCCTCAAAAAAAGATGTGTTGTTAGATTCAAAAGAATTCGAAGACAAGTTGCAACAAAAGATGAGAGAACATATTGTCCAAGTTCAAACAAGTTCAGATAAAGATGAAGATCCATATGATAATAATGATGACGGTCAATATATAGTTCAGAATCATTGGCAAACTAGTGTGTATAGACAAGATAATAGACTTGGTGAAGTGGAAGAATCAATTCCACAATCATAACTCAGAAGGTCAACAAGAGTACGAAAGCCAAATCCCAAATATGTCAATGCAACCATAGTTGAAGAAGTAGCCGCAAAAGAACCTAAGACTTTTGAAGAAGCATCTCAAGGATCTAAGTGGATTAAAGCTATGAGAGAAGAAGTCATAGCACTATAGCAAAATCAGACATGGGATCTAGTGCCAGAGCCAAGAGATGTAAAACCTATGTCTTGTAAATGGGTTTACAAGATAAAGCATCGTCCAGATGGATCAATTGAAAGGCACAAGGCTAGATTCGTTGATTGAGGGTTTTCTCAACAATATGGGCTAGACTATGATGAAACGTTCAATCCGGTGGCCAAACTTACAACTATACGAGTCTTACTAGCACTTGCAGCCAACAAAGATTGGAACTTATGGCAAATGGATGTGAAAAATACCTTTTTGTATGGAGAGTTAGATCAAGAGATTCATATGATTCAACCAATGGGTTTTCCGAACCAAGATCATCCTAAGTATGTGTGTAAGCTACGGATGGCTCTCTATAGATTGAAACAAGCACCAAAGGCATGGTATGGTAAGATTGTTGAGTTCTTACCAAAGGTGGCTATTCAGTAGCACCTGCAAATCCCAAGTTATTTGTCAAAAATAATAGAGGAAAGGTAGCTATGGTATTGGTATACATAGATGATCTAATCATCACTAGTGATGATGAGATAGAATTCACGGAACAAAGGAGAATCTATCAATCCGTTTCCAGATTAAAGAACTTGGACAACTCGAGTATTTTCTTGGTCTTGAGGTTGGTCGCTCATAAGAAGGAATATTTCTTTGTCAACAAAAATATTCCAAAGATTTGTTGAAGAAGTTTGAGATGCTTGAATGCAAGCTAATCTTGACACCGATGGAACGAAATGCCAAGATGTGTGCACATGAAGGAAAAGATTTGGAAGGTGGGACAATGTATCGATGGTTGGTCGGTAGCCTGTTCTACTTAAACTTAACTTGGCATGACGTTTCTTATTGGTGTGATAAGTCAATACATGCAAAATCCGAGAAAGTCTCATTTGGAAGCAGTTCGACGAATATTGAGATATGTCAAGGGTACAATTGATCATGGTCTTTTATATAAAAAAGGTGAAGATTGCAAGCTAGTTGGCTATTGTGATACTGACTATATAGGAGATCAAGACACTCATAGATCAACTACCGGATATGTGTTTACTCTTGGATCAAGAGTAGTTTCTTGGTGTAGTAAGAAACAATCAATCGTATCTTTGTCAACAACAGAAGCAGAATATCGAGCAGTGGCAATGGTAACTCAAGAAATTAAATGGTTGATACAATTGATGAATGATCTACATCAAAGAGTTGATTATGAAATTTCGTTGTATTGTGACAATCAGTCAGTAATTCGTTTGGTAGAGAATCTGGCCTTTGATGCTAGAACTAAGCATGTGGAAATGCACTATCACTTCATCTGGGAAAAGGTTTTCTAAGGAGAAATTGAGATGAGGCAAATCAAGATAGAAGATCAAGTTGTAGATTTGTTCACAAAAAGTTTGAGTTTAGGCAAGTTCAAAAATTTTCGACGTCAACTCAATGAGGTGAAAAGAATGGGAGCTGGTGTTGAGGGGGAGTGTTAAGAAATCAACCCCATCCCATTTCATGGTCCAAGTCCAATTTACATTGAAGTCTATTACAAAGCATAAGTCCAAGACTTATGTAGTGTGTATTAAAAGTTTATTTATGTGGTATGAGTTACACTTGTGTGGTGTAGGTTTAGTTTGCATTTGTATGGCTATGGTTACTTCTTGTAAACTATAAATAGCCCTTTTATGTTTGAGTTTTATATATCCAAGAATTCTAAGGATCCAAGAATCCTAAAATCAAAGAAAATATTAATTCTTCATTTTGAGTGTTTATTTCTGGTGTTTTTCTTTCTCAAATTGAGAGAAGTGTTGTAGTGAGATTTGATGTGGGTATAATACAAACAATTTAATTTGTTTGTTCATTTACTTCTAAAATTAGAGTTTTGTACTCTAGTTTGCTCAACACCATATGTATTGCAGTGGACACTAAGAGTAGCAATTTTTCTTTCCTTCTCAATACGGAGTATAAGAATAGAATTGAAATATAATAATGGATTTTAAGCAATTCACAAAAAGAATGGATAGGCATATAAAATCATGTTTTTTTTCATTATCTAGGCATCAACAAGAATGTGAATCCAAAGCATATTTCCTCCTCTATTTTTTGCAATCTCCAAAGTAGAATGAAGCGCCCCTGCCCTACTTGTCTCAATCAATAACTAAAGTATGTATCTATAAAGGGAAAATATTATACGTCCAAGGAAAGGATGAAATTGCCCCCAACAAATCGTTTTAGTCGCTTCTCCCTAGGAGCATGCCTTCACAATTGTCCCTAGCTCCCCAAATCCGAGTATTACAAGAGCTATAAGTGTGGAAAGAAACTGCACAACCAGTTACGCATCTTATGCTCTCAAACTCCGTATTCATGACTAGGAAAAAAATGCCAAAAGAGCACGAAGCTGAAGCCGAAGCCGCAGCCGCAAGCATGCCTCTAGGGAAAAGTACGTGGTCCCCCTGACCACATGTCAGCCTAAGGAGCACATGGTTGTCAATATCAACAAAATGTCCTCTCATCCACGTGTCTATTTGGGAATTCGAGAAGACGACAGATGCAGCTTGGGAATCAAGGAACTACATCCAACCACTCATCTAGCATGTGATGAGCGGCCTAGATCATCGACACATATGATGAAAGTGGCATTTAAACTATGATTATGGTTTAGACAGAGGATATGAAACACCTCATTGATGGGCTCATATTATTAGCAAGCCCAGCCCATGTTTTTTTTTATAAGCAAGCCCATTCTTTTATGTCAACCCAACCCATATGATAAGCCCAGCCCTTAGAAAAAATTAATTATAAGATAGAAAAGAAACAAAAAAAGAGAGAATTCTAGAGAAAATGGAGAAGGCTAACGGGAGTGAAGAGAAGAGAATGAGGAAGAAGCTAATTTGGGGCTGTTGGAAATGAAAAACTAGGTAATTTTCATAATTCCAAGGCAATATTAAGTTATTTTTGTATTTTCCATGCAAGAGGATTGAAATATAAGGAGATATTTGGATGTTTTAAAATTTTTAGAGAGAGAAGATAGAGAGAGAAGGAAGAACAATGATGAAATTGGAAATATTATTCAAGGTATTTCATATTCTTGTTGATTGTTATGGAATTTGTTTAAAGGAATATTAAGTTTTGATGATAATAATGGAAATCTAGGGTTCTGTGAACAGTAACAATTCCGAAAATTCCTGCAATTTATTGGCTTTGAATTCGATTCTCAAATTTATATATGTTAAAATAGACATCATAAGAATTTGTTTAAAGTTGGAATCACTGACAAATGTTGAGTATGTAATTTTATATAAATTTTCAAAATTTACTGTTCACTACTGGAAATTTTTCTGCAGAAAATTAGTTTTGGGTAAGTTATTTGAAGTATCTAGAGGTCTTCAAAAATCATGAAATTTGGAATACTAGTTTGTATATATGTCTAGTTTAAATCTGGAGAGTTTTGTGATTTTACGAATTTATTACAAATTATCATGTATTTTGGAATAGGGAGAGGTCAGTTTTGGAAATGAATTTACAGAATTTTTGTATCTGGAAATATGAAAATTTTGAGGTACCTGATGAACTTAGAATGCTATGAAATTTTATATGATATTAGATATGTATGTATAGAAGGTTTGTATAAAATCTTAGACCATTTTGATAAGTCAATTATTTATTAAAAAATCAGAGAATAAGAACTGTTCTGTTTAAGAAGTTTAGAAATATAATTAATTAGGATTGATATATTAGATTAAGATATGAAGTTGGATATTGAGAATTTTAAAAATTCAAGTTGATTATTAATTGAATATGATGTGATGAGCTCTTTTATGATGTTAGGACTAGGAATGATTAATTCTTTGTTGAAGAATGTGGCCAGATAGGCGGAATGTTGATTTTGGAATCAAATCCAAGCTAACCAAGTTGTGCAACCAAATTTGAGAGTGGAAAAGTATTTTTATTTCATGGGTTATAATGATTTCTCTAAAATTTATTTTATAGATATTTTAGAAAGTTTTAAAGAGAGTAGAAGATTTATTTTTCTGGATAATTAAGAAATATGTTTTAGTATTTACTTAGTTATGTTTATTTAGCATTTCATAGAATTTTAGCGAATTTAGAAGAAGTCAAGCTAGTTTCTATAGTATTTCTTGAGGGTAGATAGACCAATTTGTTATATTTGTTTTCAATTACTAAAATATTTCAAAGCTAGTTTCCAAAATAGCTGTAGACATGAATTTTAATTTCAAAATTAGTTTTGAACAAAGATATAACATTTAGAAAGGAAAAATCAGATTTTATATTTAAAGTGTATTCTAGTTTTTCAGAAAGTTATAATTCGTAAATTTAGAGAAAGTGTGAAAGCATTGATATTTAAAGTTTTCATAGCCATTTGACTCAAGGATTTCTTAAAGTATTTAAAAATGTCTTTCTAAATTTTTGTCATGGATTAATTTAAATAATACCAATATTTTCCGTTTTAGTTTGCATAAAATTTTCAGATTTTGATAAGTTTGCTTGAAAAGAGAAAGTTTAGCATATGAAGCAGTTTTTAAATGAAATCAGATTTAATAAAAAAAATAAGAAAGTGCAGTTATATTATACTAAACTAGTACCCAGATACCCAGACAGTTATTTAGATCACTTAGACAGTGATACAAATAGAGGCCTTTAGGGCCCGTTCAGACGCACATAGAGGCTTTAGGCCGTGTGATCTAGGCGTTTTAGCCCTTTGGGGGCAGCTCTGCGCATGCGTATGACTAGTATAGTAAGCCTGTGCGATGTTAGATCTCGCCTGGTACAGATAGCTCTGCCTGCGTGATGTAGATCTCACCAGGTATGAGAAGATTCATATAGCACTACCTGTGCGATGTTAAATCTTACCAGGTAGAAATCAGACAGCTTCAGGGATACTTGTTTAGTATATCAGTACGAGTTTTAAATAGTTATACGAATTAAGAAAAGAAAAGTTCAGAAAAGAAAGATGATTAGCAAATATGTATAAAATTTCTTTAAAATTTTTAGAAAGAATTTTACTATGATAGTTTATGTACTCTTAACAGCTTCATTATTTTATAGTTTTATGGAAACCAAGGCATAATTTTTCTCATGAGTTATATAAGTTTCTTTTTAAAAGAAGATTTGTACAGAAAGTTATGCATTTTGTTTTAAATCATAGTTGAATAAATGTTTTAACATGATCATCAAGAGCGTCTTTATTATATGATTGAAGATGATTATTTTATCGTTTTAAGTATAGACAACAAAAAGTAGTATTTTGATGAATTTAGTCATTCAATAGTTATTTATTTTAAAGTCTTATGACATGTTAGATGATATGAAAGTTATGGATTATAAATATTATTTTTTGTATATGAAGTAAAGATTTATTTTATAATAATATAATTTTTTTATTTATTTACAAATATATCTTTATCCTCACTCACTGAGTTTTAGACTCACTTCTTTTGTTTTATTCTTCTTTCCTTTTAAAATGTTTTCTCCCCCCAAGTGAAAGCAAAATGTGATATAGTTAGAAAGTCTGGAGGCTCAGTCACGTGATAGTGCAAGGATGTGTTAAGGTTGTAATAGTTATAATAGTTATAAAAAATTTATTTGTGGTTATAATGAGAATTGTTTCAAATTTGTTCCATAAGAAAGACAAGAATTAAGAAACAGTTAGTAGCCTACAGTTTTAGGTATAATTTGCCCGTGTAGCTAGGGGCGGGTTGTGTCAGGATATGTGTAAGTGAATCCCGAAAAACCCTGGTAGTCGTCATCTTGGAGGTCCTAGGAATCTCTGCATATCTAGGATCTTCATAGAGAAGACTATCCAACTACACACCTCCAATAGAAGAATAACCGTGTTCTCCACACTGGTTATTCCTTTTTCACCTCTTTCCAACTAAAATACTAGCCCCATTCTATATTTTCATCTGTTATCACCGTGAACAACATTGACTTGAGCGTTAAAGGGCCCTACGCCAGAAAACCTTGGCACCCCTTGACGTTTCTTCTATTTTACAAGTTTCCTTACTATTGATGAAAAGTCCGTGTAGCATGGGGAGGAACGTTGAAGGGGAGGCTCGTTAGACTAGTCCAAGTAGGAAAGAGTTCCCAGCTGCATTTCGGGTGTTCATCTTATACTAAGACTACAGCTTACTAATCCTTGTGATACGTGTTTTGAGGTTGTTGGTGCTGATTTTCTGCATCAACAGTATCTTAAAGAGAGGGGCATAATTGGATTACTAAATAACCTAAAATTGAAGCGAGCAGACTATCACATCATGTTTAAACCTAATGAGTCATTTCTGAGAACGATGCTTCTTATTGGGAACTTGATTTTCCTCAAAAAGGAATTTAAAATCCAGTTAACAGCAACCTGTTAACCAAAAGCTCAACAATGATAAAGACAAACCTTTTAGGAAACTAAGATAATGAGACTGCAGCTAATGTTATCGTAGAAACTTCCTTGTTACTTTAATCAAAGAATCATAAGTTGTAATACCTTTCAACCCCTTCGTATCCTATTCTAACATACTCTGTCCCGTCTTGTTTACTTTAAATGCCTTATATACACAGGTCCATATATAATTTAAACTACTAATAGTTTAATTTGGTTAATGAGATATTAGGAATGCTTGTGCTAAGACATTATGGAAATCATACATATGTAAGAGTATAGTACAAATTTCGTCAAAGTATTGCCAGGATCTTCCTTTGGAATGACCTTAAATCTTTTAAGGCTTAAGGCTGGTTTTACCTGCATCGTAGTAGTACCAACTATAAGCCCCCCAGTAAGAAACAAAGGTGTTCCACAGATACGCTATAAGCTGATCCATCCCAAGATAATTGCTAGCAACTCTCTCCAAAGTCCAAACGCCTTCTATCAACGAGTAATTGATATTAATTTGTTGATTCCAAGCTGACAAAAATTACCTGAAAGGATACTCTTTCAAGCAATATTCCCTGCACACCTGTTATAAAGACTCCATAAATATCAATTATCAAGTTTCCTCCGCTCGAGCAGAAAATAAGAAAACCTACAAACTATGAACCATTGTAGTTTTTTTGGAATTTAAATAAGTTTCACCTGTAAAAAATTGCATAACTCGTTTACAGTATTTACTTGACTATAGCGTAATTCATAATGTGGAACTCCAAGAGAGTTGAAGAAAGGGCCATTGCAGCAGATAAAACTAAGATTTTTTTTTTTTTTTTTTAGAAAAAGGCAAAAGGGATTATCATTAAACCTCAAAGCCTTTATTAAGCAGATCGTAGATGATAAAGAGTAAAAGATCCCAGAAGGAAAATAATAATAATAATAATTATGCAACCAAGCTTCAACATGTAAACTCGATGAAACAACTAAAACCCAAATGTATGTGAAACAGAACTCATCAGACCAGAACTAAATCTTCAACCCAAATTAGTATTACAAAAATAAGAACAGTTTATTCTTATTCCAATATCTGTGAACCTGTACCTACCATGTACGAATGGTGCGCGACTCTAGGATTTTTTTTTTTTTTAGCGGGGCTGAATTTAATTACACGAGGTTTGAATCTTGATGGTACTAGAAAATTTTGTTGATAAAAAATTAAAATTTTATCCCTAAAATTGCATATTTGAGACATAAACAAAAGTAAAACTAAAATACAAAAAAAAAAAATCTAATACAAATACAATTATCAATACTCTACTGAAATTGTACCTTACAATATATTGTATCATAAAATGCAACAATTATTTGACATGAATCAATACAATCAATACAAATGATGAAGACATTAGTAAAATAAATTTATCATAAATAACTTATTCATTTTATAAATCATTATTATTTAAAACTTTATCCAAATATATTAAAATGTCTCTAAACTTATTTTAGACACTTTATTACATCACAATCATTTATACAACCCATAAAATAATAAAAGTCTAACTCAAATAAAATGTGTTATCTTCAAACTATACTCTTTAATAAATTACACTAAATAATATTCTCTGTCACAATCAATTTATCAAAATCTATAAAAAAAGACAATAAAACTGATTCTTAAAATCCACGAATCAAATCTAAATAATAAAACACTAAGTCAAATTAAATTCTTGAAAATTAAATATGTGTGTGTGTGTGTATTCTAATATCTTACACAAGTATATATTCTACATCACTATTAATTTATTTAAACTCATCAAAAAAAATGTTAAAACCGAGTCTTAAAAGTCACAAATTAAATTTCTAAATAAAACTCTAATCTTGTATAATTATAAATATATAGATAAATAATTTTCTTAAAAGATTAAATAATGTATGAGCTATTGTTCCTTAAATGAGAGTTAATAACTCATTTTAAGGGCCCAAACATTTTTCAAGAGCTAACGTCAAAGATTGAAGAGAAAAAGATAGAAAAATTTTAGAAGTTTTACTTTGCTAGCTTCGTAAAAGAGACAGTTCATAAGATAAGGATTGCAGCATTGAATTTCGTAAAGTAATCTATGAAGAATTAAATTGATATTATATTAATTATTGTTTCAAGGGTTGTGTTTGTAGTAAAATTAAGATGTTAGGGATGATTTGTTATAGTATAAGATTTTTTTTATTAAAAAAAAAAAGGAAGACCGGGCCACAGCCCGGTGTGGCCCACCTTTGGGTCCGCCAGTAATTATTCAAACTAAAAGTAAAAGAACGCCAAATAAAACAAAGAAAAACAAAGCCAACCCGGTGAAGCAGAAAAGTTAAGAAATTAGTCAAAAAGCTAGAAATGAGCAAACAGCAGACCCATCTCACACATTACAACGAATCTTATATAGATGAAGAAAACGTTAAAAGGCAAGGAGAAGAGCAGGAACTCACTGCCATTAGCGTTGAGAGGAGCTTGTCTGTTTGACAAAAAGTTAACCGAAAAATAAGTTGTTTTATTTTGTCAGAGCCAGTTGAAGTTGGAAGTTGAGCTGATGAATTATCGTTGGAAAGACAATGACAACTGCCAACAAGCAAAATGTCACACTAAAGAAGTGAGCGAGAGTTTGTCCTACGTCCGAGCCGATGCAGCGCAACCAATAAAAAAATGTCACATAAACATCACATCAACACGCATGTTGATCGCACGTTCTCTCTGATTGGCTGCACTGTGTTATTTAGAGGCAAGACAGGCTCTCTTGGAAAGAATTATTAAGCAATGACTTTGACCTTTTCAGGTCTTCTTTCCCCTTTCCACTCTCTTTCCTTTGTTTTCACTTTCCATTTTTATCTTTTCTTGCATGTTCATCATTTTGCCGTCCTTTATCTTTACCTTTTTTTCTGTCTTTTACATCAAGCAAGATGTTCTTGGACGAGTAGTATTAGTTATATAACGAAGTAATAAAACTTAATACATATAATCTAATAAAATGTATAAATTTATCAATAATATTAGTTATATAATCAAGTTATATAATTTAACTTACATAATTTGATATGGTATAAATTAATTGGATGTGTAGATCCCATTTTATTTATTAAAAATTAGTTAATTTATTTTTCATTTTTATCCATCCAGTGAATTTGTGTCATATCAGATTGTATGAATTAGGTTGTACAACTTGATTGTATAACTAGTATTACTCTAAATTTATTGATAGAGTAAGTAAAAACGAAAAATAAAATAAAAATTTTTAATAAATAAAAGGGGAGGGGATCCACTTATTTAATAATTTTGTGATAATACAGATTGTATAAATTGAATTGTATAACTTAATTATATATCTAAAATTATTATTTTAAATTTAATGGATGAGAAGGCTTTGTTGATTTTTTGGTTAATTGTATATCTGTTAAACTTGATTGTCCTCGGGGTAATGTTGTAAATTGCCCTCTCAATTGAAACTTCGAGGCAACTTTAACAGAAAAATGATAGTTGAGTGTTAGATTTATCAGAACGAAGGGTAAAATTATAATCTAACATAATTTTTATAAAATTAAAATTAAATACTATTTTTGTTTTAATATGATAATTACAAAATTTAAAATTAAAAGACGTTGCTTGCCACTATTCATCTCCATCAACAAATGGTCCCTTACCCGCGTTCATTCATCGTACAAAACCATAGCCCAGCACAGCCATTAACTACCATGCAACTGCAGGACCACAGCCATTACTCACCAATAGTAGCACCACCATAGCCAATCCTAATTCTAGCAACACCCAGATTGTAACCAACACTTAAATCGCAGCCAAACCCAAATTGGAATCTAATCGATGCATGCATTCTGTTTCTCCGGATTTCAAGCATAAGTCTCACTCACTTGCTTTCTAGAAAGATTGATTTAGCAATGGACTAGATTGATAGAGCACAGGGGCCCACGGAACCACGTGAGCAATCCGATTCAAGCTAGTAGAACCATCTCTGGCACTTGATTTTGTCTCGTAAGGCTTCGGCCTCGTCTAACCTTCTGGCTACGCTTTCCTTTCACCCTTTCCCATGGAAGCCTCTCAATATCTCCTCCTTCTCAGTGGAGAAGTAGTATCATTGCCACCAGTGGCGGAACCAAAAACTTTGCTTTGTGGGTGTTGGGGAGGAGGGTGGGGGGTGATGTCGTGTGCGGGGGTGGTGTGGCAGGAGAGGGTCGGGGGGGGGGGGTGCGGCGGGGCAAAATCAAACTATCTAAGGGATAACATCTAAATTAAAAATACTAAAATTTGGATTTCATTAATTGATTATTTTATTTAATATGTCTCAAATACATTTTTATATACTAAAGCACTATATCAATAATTTGTTTTACTTAATAGATAATTTATATACTAAAGTTATTTAATAATGTTCATAAAGGATAAATTAGAGAAGATTATGAATGAATTTCTTGTTTATAATGAAACGTATTACACAATATTCCATAATTTTTTATCTTATATTTTATACTATTTAGAACACAAGAAATTCTATACATAAAATAAGACAAAATAAATATATTAAATTAATATGATTTAACATCACCTATAGATCCAAAATTATAAGCATAAGTTAATTTAAATACTTATATAGCTAAAATAACTTGTGACAAATATTATAATTTTTTTAATGTAATTGTGAACTATCAAATTTCATTAACAAAATTCTGCCTAAACTAACTGCACTATAATTCTATTGAAAATTACATATAAAAACCAAAACTAACTCACATTACAAACATTATAATTCTTTTGTAGTTGTAAACGATCAAATGTAATAAATAAAATTTACCCTAAACTAACTATAATATAGATCTATACAGAAATGGTTTCAGCTATAATACATGTCATGTATCGATACATCCTATTTTTTGGAGAAAAAATAAAATATATAACATATTGAAGGACCATATAAAAAATAAATAAATAAAATATTAACCTGTGATAGAATGTTACACAATGATATGTTTTCTTAAAAAAATGATTGTAAATGTTTTTTTTTAATTTGTAATTACTTTAATAAAAGTTTATTACATTAATATATATTAAACATATAAACTTGCCTAACATGTAAATTAAATTATTAAAAAGTGAAGACAACTTCAAAAAAAAAAAAGTACACATCATTCAAATCACTCAACCAATGCTAAAATTTTATGACACAATGTAAAGATAAAAAGTTAAGCATATAAAAGATCAAATGAAATGACAGGTGTTGAAAAATTACAATAACAACTTGAAAAAAACTATTTGTAAAAAAAATTAAAATACGTGGGAGTGATATGAGATTTGGTATCAAGTCTACTGAATGATTAACAAATTGTGGCACAATCAAGAGTTGCTTTAAATTACTCTTTGCCATGAAGAGATGTTGAGATTTGGGATTGAATATATTCAATTAGAGGAGAGATTGGGAAAATTAGAGAATCAACAGACTAAGAAAAACATGAAATTTGCTTACTGTAAGTTTGAAAATATGGGTCTGCGGAACAAGTTGACGCACTATTTAACAAAATAGAGGGGGACTCTTTGAATTTAATATTTACTTAGAAAAAAAATGTTGTATCCTCATTTTTATGAAATATTATAATATAAATGTGTACAAGTATTCATAGTTTTAAAAAAAATTGTTAAAACTTCTTCATATTATATTAAGAGGATAATTTCATACGTGAATTTAAAAAAAGAAATTGGTATATTATTTTCTTCAATAATTAACAAAAAAAGTAATTGGTAGGTTGTATTTAGCACTAAAAAAATTACTCTTTGCCATGAACAGATGTTGAGATCTAGGATTGAATATATTTAATTAGAGAAGAGATTGAGGAAATTAGAGAAACAACAAACTAAGAAAAACATGAAATTTGCTTACTGTGAGTTTAAAAATATGGGCCTGCAGAACAAGTTGACGTGTTATTTAACAAAATAGAGGGCGAGTCTTTGAATTTAATATTTACTTAGAAAAAAAAACGTTGTATCCTCATTTTTTATGAAATATTATAACATAAATATGTATAAGTATTCATAGTTTAAAAAAAATTGTTAAACTTCTTCATATTATATTAAGAGGGTAATTTCGTATATGAATTTAAAAAAAAATTGTATATTATTTTCTTCAGCAATTAAGAAAAAAAGTAATTGGTGGATTGTATTTAGCACTAAAAAAAATACTATTGAAGAACAATATAGATTAAACTATTTCCATCATTAAAATTATTTTCAAATTTTTAAATAGCTTTATTTCCTATATCATTTATAATGAAAATCATTTTTCATCTCCAATAAAATTAATATTTTTCATAACAATGGTTTAAATACTTTAAATTAAATATTTTAAATTTTTACACTTCATAAATAATTAATTATTTCTTATTCATACTTATGGTCTAAGACATTTAAATTAGATTGACCAATTAAATAAACAAATGTTGACAAATAGCCTGCAACTTGAAATTAAATAATTAGTATAACTAATAAACTTTTTGTAGATTTACATTTAATATTTAACAACTAATATAATTAACATAAAAATCATAAATTAATAAGTAGGATGACATGCAATTTATGTATTCTTATTAGAGCAATATGAATATGCTGATTACCACTTCAATTGAAGAAATTATGTGAATATAATGAAATTCTAAATTAAAAGTTTTTATTAGCTCATAATTTATATATTTTTAAACTACCTTATGTCTTAAATACTTCATAATTAAATTATTTTTTCAATTCAAATAAAATGTAATATTATCAAAGTCAAAATTTATGTACTTTTTGACTAATTAAAATTCTTAACAGTTTGAAAAAAATTACTTATCTTTCATTGTTAATTATGGCCCATAATAGCTTATAAATATATATATATATATATATATATATATATATATATTTAACCGAGGTGCCTGAGCCAACTTACGTGCACTACAACTAATCCTCGGGGGAGACTAGCGCGACCACAATCCATTGTCATGATCTTCCGCTTACCGCATGAGGAAAGGTCATTGCGAAAAGTCGAACTCAAGACTTCACCGTTAGCCTTACCAACTCTCTCATGGGCCACCCTTACCACTTGAACTAACCCATTATGGGTTTTATATATATATATATTAGTTGTATTGGTGCCAACAGCCACACAACTTCAAATTAAATACTCATTAGAACAAAAATTTCTTTGAAAAATGTACTTTTAATAATTTAAAATCATAATAATAATTTATTATCATCTAAGTAATAGCCTAACACCTTTTAATAACATCATCAAATTTTTAACCTACAACCAAACGAGACTTGTAATTAAGAACGATGAACTTGTAAACATAAATTTATATTGAAAAATATTACATGAAAGCTATTGCAACGTTAACCAACATTGAAACAAAAAAAGTTCAAGTTGCAGCCTAATACCTAAAAGTAGCAAAATCAAACCTTCATATTGCAACATGGACTTGTGGTAATGAACGAAGAACTTGTAAAACATAACGTTAACTTGTAAAATATAACGTGAAAATTACAACAAGGTTAACCAAAGTTGTAATTAGGAACATCCTAGTAGCAGCCTAAATCCTAAAAGTAGCAAAATCAAACTTTTAACTTGCAATCAGAGTAGAATTGTAGCAAGAAATCATGGACTTGTAAAACATAATGTTAATTTGTAAAATACAACATCAAAATTGCAACAAAGTTAACCAAAGTTGTAATTAAGAACGTTTTAGTTGTCACGTGACATCTAAAAGTAGCAAAATAAACCTTTGACATACAATCAAATGTCGACTTGCAACAATGAATGATAAACTTCTAAAACATAACATTAACTTGTTAAATAGAATGTGAAAATTGCAACAAGGTTAACTAAAGTTGTAATTAAGAACGTCTTAGTTGCAGCTTGACACTTAGAAGTAGCAAAATCAGAACCTTTAACTTGTAATCGTACATGGACTTGTAACTAGAGACGATCAACTTGTAAAACATAACGTTAACTTGTAAAATAGAACGTGAAAATTGAAACAAGGTTTTAACTAAAGTTGTAATTAGGAACGTCTTAGTTGTAGTCTGACATCAAAAAGTAGCAAAATCAGAATCTTTAACTCGCAATCATATGTGGACTTGTAACATAATGTTAACTTGTAAAATATAATGTTAACTTGTAAAACATAATGTTAACTTGTAAAATAGAACATAACAGTCGCAGCAAAGTCAACTAAAATTGTAACAAGGAACACCAAATTTGCAACATGATACTTAAAATTAGTAAAATAAAACCTTTCACTTGCAACCATACATGCTCCTATAACTTGGAACAATGAACTTGTAAAACCTAACATGAACTTGTACAATGAAACATAAAACTCGCAAAAATGTGAACTAACATTTTTTTTTGTAACCGAGGTGTCCAGGCCAGCTTACGTGCACCACAACTAATCCTCGGGGGAGACCAGCGCGACCACAACCCACTGTCACGATCTCCCGCTTACCTCATTGGGAAAGGCTATTGTGAAGAGTCGAACTCAGGACTTCACCGTTGGCCTTACCAACTTCCTCCTGGGCCACCCTTACCACTTGAACCAACCCATTGTGGGTAGGTTAACTAACATTTTAACAAGGAACATCAAAGTTACAATATGGCACCTAAAACTAGTAAAATCAAATCTTTAACTTGCAAGTCATACATGGACTTGTAACATGGAATGATGAACTTTTAAAATCTAACATTAACTCATAAAATAGAATATAACATTCGCAACAAGATTAACCAAGATTATAACAAGGAGCATCAAAATTGCAATGTGATACCTAAAAGTAGTAAAATCAAACTTTTAACATGAAATCATACATGACTTGTAGCAAAGAACGTTGAACTTGTAAAACCTAATGTTTACTTGTAAAATGTAACATGAAACTCACAACAAATCAAAACAAAGTAGAGGACAAAGCATAAACTTGTAACAGGATACATTAATGTTGCTCAATTAATTAATTTCTCTTTATTTTTTTAACTTGTAGAATTAGAACTAAATCATCAAATAAAAATAACTTCGAAAAAATTTATGCTTTATTAAACAATATAGTTAATTAAAATAATTTTTCTTGAAGAAGTTGTACTCACTTTTTAGTAATTTTATTTATATGCTACGGAACTTTATATGTTTAATATAAATTAATATAATCAACTTTTATGAAAGTAATTACAAATTAAAAAACATTTCCAATAATTTTAAAAAAAAATCATATAATTGTTTAACCTGCTATCATAGGTTAATTTTTTTTATTTATTTATTTACCATATGGTCATTCAATATGATATATATTTTATTTTTTTCTCCAAAAAAGGGATATATAGATACATAGGATATATTGTAGCTAAACTCTTCAAAAATTTTACATATAAAAACTAAAACTAACTTATGAAACAAATATTATAATTCTTTTATAATTGTAATTGATTATAATATAAATCTATTGAAAAATTCATATATAAAAACTCAATGACAAGAGTATATTAAGGAAATTAAATGAAATAACAAAATTAACTCGAAATTGTAAACTATTAAATATGATTGACATAATTTAAACTTTTAATACTTTTATAATTCTTTTAATGCTTCAATTTGTGGCCATGAAATATTAGATTAATTAACATTAGTGTTTTACATCATAGATGAGTGCTATTGTCTCCAATTAATCAAAGTTTTCAGCAAAAATTATAAATATTTCTTTGGTTATAACTTACTTTAATACGTATTTTTTTTCTTAATAAGATCGATAATTTAATTAAAAGAAAAAAGAATCATACTCTAGCTCTCTAGATGCATAGATACTATTAAGTATTTCTTTTTATTTTTTTAAGAAAAAAGGAGGCACATCGGCACAGCCGTTGATTAATTACAAACATTGTTAATTTTGAGGATTGAACCATTGACGAGGAGTTGAAACAAGGATGTTGGCTTTTCGAGATGAAGAATAATGGAGAAAGGACGAAAGTGAGATTAAATTAATAGTCTAACAAAAAGAGTAAGGTAATTTATAAGAAAGAGCAAAGAAGCTTTATGTTTATGTTAAGAGTACCTTCTCAATTTTAAAATTTTTAGTGTAGTATTGTTTGTACCTTTGTGTAAATTTTAAAAGAGAGAAAGAAAGATAGCGGATTATTTTTTTATATGAGTTAGTCCTCACCTTTTACCTCTTCAACCTCCACTTTTAAATTCACCCAATTAAAATTTTTATATCTTTTTTTCTAATTAAACCCCACTTATTTCTAAGAGAGAAAGAAGCACGAGGGTAAACTCCAATATATAAATTTAGTGTATTTGAATAATCAGTGGGGTCAATTGCCCCCTGATCAGATCACCCTTTAATAACTCCGCCAGTCATTGCCACCTCATCATGCCCGACTCAACACCCCAGCAAAGTGCAAGCCCCAAAAACACTGATGTCGCCAAGTCAACACAGCACGATTATAGCCACCATAGCATATACACCGGCACAGAAACAAACCACAACCGCCCATGCCAGAAGTCACCAGCCACAACCATAACCACACTAAAAGCAACGTCTCCCAACAAACCCAAAAATAGCCCAACCACAAACCCATCCATTGCAGAAGCGATATCTAATTTTTATTCTTCTTGGTTTGATTCCGGCCACCACCACCCAATCTCCCTACAAAACCTATTGCACAAACCCAATTATTTAACTATCTATTTGGAAAAGAAAAGAAACAAAGCAGGAGCGAGAGTGACAAGAGAGAGAGAGAGAGAGCGAGCGAGCTGCAAGAGAGACACAGTAGAGAGAGATTAGGGGTGGGTGGTCATTATGTTGAATAAATGGGATGTTAAGTGAAAATATAAATTATCCCATGCAAGATTTGAAATTACAAATTGTCTTCTGATTTTTTAATTTTGACGTTAAGTTAAACGGAGCAGTGGTATTATTAAAAATAAAATTTATGCAATAAAATTAAGGGATATTTAATAATTTACTTTATAAGGTTAAACGAAAATACAAATACCTCCTTCTTAAGAATAAAAACAATTAAAAAATTAGAATGAAAACAATAATAATAATTAAAAATATTTAAAACTTTATTGAATAAATAATAAAAGTAAATTTGAATCAAATTAAACTCACTATTTAATCCGAGCTTTAATTAACAAATCCAAATTCGACGGTGGCGAGCTCTAGTAGAGGAGAGAGAGGAGGAATTAGTGACGGAAGCAATTTTGTCAATGAAGAGAAGGAAACGACGATCGTAGGGGTTAGGGGTGTTCAAAAATCTCCGACCCGATCCGACCGAGTTGATCGGGTTTTTCTCGGGTCGGTACTAAATAGTAACTCAAATCGGGTTGAAATAATTGGGTTTGAATAGTATCAGGTTGTAATCGGGTTTGAATAATATGACTTAATAAAATTAAACCCGATTTAACCTGATCCGACCCGATCGGGTTTGTCGGGTTTTTCTCGGGTCGGTATTGAATAGTAACCCCGAATCGGGTTAAAATTGTCGGGTTTAAACAATATCGGGTTTAAAAAAACCCGACCCGACCCATCTCGTGAACACCCCTAGTAAGGGTGGCAATTTATGTCATGTGTGTCGACCTATTTAATTGTTCGTAACAAGACATAAAAAGTGGATTCGACACGGTTATTAAATGTGTTACTCGCGTGTTGTAATCGTGTCATATTTACTAAACATAATTTACTTAATTGTTTAACCTAATTATGCATAGTATATCATATTCTATATATTTATATCAATTAAAATTATTTTTAGAATATAAATAATTGTTAGTATAAAAAATTATTAAAATCATTACAATTTACTATTATGTAAATTAATTTACTTTATAATATAAAATTTTCAGTTTTATAATATATACGTGGTAAGAAGGTAAAAATTATATCATTAAATGAACTTGTAGGTTAATGATTGATAATATATATTTAACTATTTCTGTCATTAAACTGGTAGGTATGTTGAACACCTTCAACATGAATTTGACCAATTTATTAATCGTATGTCTTGTTCGTGTCATATTCGGATGTCATTATTCAAACTGTCACCCCTAGACGATGGCGGTGTAGGGGGGAAGATTTGGTGAAGCACTAGGGAGAGGTGGTGGAGATTACTGGTAAATGGGAGACAGAGAAGGAGACGGAGGAAGAAAGAAAGGTAAGAGTGTTTATATTTATATAAGAGCATTTTGGTCGAATAGCATGTATTATCCTCTCTCTCATTTTTTTCACTTAATTTAATGTCGAAATTAAAAAATAAGCGGATAATTTGTAATTTCAAAATGTGCAGGGAAAATTTTGTATTTTTGCTTAATCTCAAGGGATAAATTGTTAATATCAAATGACCAAATTGAGGTTATTTTGATAAAATTATGAAAAAAAATTTCTCTCTCCTCCTTTTCCATTTAATTTAACGTTAGAATTAAAAAATCAGGAGACAATTTCTAATTTCAAATCTTACAAAGGAAAATTTATATTTTTGCTTAACCTCGGGGTAAAGTTAATATCCCTAAATAAATTTTATTTTATCAAAAGGGTATTGAAGACATTTCATAACTAAAATGTTTTTTGGTAGACACATATATTTACTATTTTAACCTTTTATAGTTAAAGTTGTCCCTGAGTTTCAATTGAGGGACCAATTTCACTATATTCAAAACCCCAAGAATGATCGTTTTCTAACACTAACCTTAGGGAGAAATGTAATTAACTCTTTATTTTTATATTGAGACAATATTTTTTAAAAACATTTACATGTATTAATATATTTTTATTTAATATCAATTATATACTATTTTCAAAATTTAAAAAGATTAAAAAACTAACAATATATTTTTATTTAATGTTATAAATAAAAACATAAAATTCATAAATAAATACACTCTCTTTTTATTTCTTAAGTAATTAGTGACTTTATAAATTGACAAGCAACTCACTTGTAAGACAATAATAAGTTAAAAAAGCAAAAATGATTTGGTTTGAAATCCTTATAAGTTAACAAATTACTTTTTCATTAGTCATAACCATTGTCCAAGTGAAAAAATTACCTATTTTAAAAAACAAGACCGTTCTAAAATTTAGTTATCTATTCTTATTTTTATTTTTTTTGCTTATTATTTTTGTCGTTAATGTTAAATCTAACTGCTAGATTATTTCAACTTATAAATACATTTTGTTTCTTTATTGCAGCAGAAATATTTTTTTAATAAAGAAAATAAAAATCCATCTTAGACATGATAAATATTAAATTTACTAAATACATACTCCATATGATTAAATAAGTGCAAATTAATTACTTAAATCGACAAGAGAAAGAGAAGATAAAATTATGGTTACTAATTTTATCATTTTAATTTTCATAAATATATTAATTTTTAATTTTTATTGATAGTATCCGTATAGATATCTTTATTTTTAATTATGATACCCACGTACACTGAAAGCTCATTACGACCTAATTTTGACTGATAATACATACCAGGTTATCAAGGCTTTGTAATATTTAATTTTTTATAATTTTTATTCAAACATGTGTGTATGTGTGTGTGTAGAGAGAGAGAGAGAGAGAGGGGTTTTTTTTTTGGGGGGCGGGCGTTGTGGTTGGGTTTTGTCGGGTTAAGCTATAGTAACTTAAATCTTTTACTAGATTTTTTTACATCAATCTTTGACCATTAATTTGATGCAAACCAATCAATGTGAATAAGAAATGGAGAGGTGATTATATGTAATGCCAACTCATCAACTCACATCCAGTGGATTACCATATAATTGGTTATAAATTAATAAAAAAGAAAAATTAAGTTCTCTTAACCTAACCCATATATATATATATATATATATATATATATTAAAAGATCATTATATTATTACTAAAAATACACATCATGTAGCATGTGGTGGTCTAATAATATTTTATTACATATATTTATTCATAAAACAATCAAGCTAATAAAGTGATTTAATTTCGTTAATCCCAAAACTTCCTTGGCGCTTGCCCATACAATTCTCTCTCCTAATCCCTCCTTAAAGTGCATATAAGAGATTAAATTAGAATCAATAATAAATATTCGACAAAATTTTATTTTGTATTCTATTTGAGAAGAGTATCATTATTATTAACGAAATGTTAAATTTTTTTCTTTTAAAATTAAGATAAAATTATTTAAATATCAAATTTCACAAAATAACAAACTGACTAAAAATATCCTAATAAAAGAAAATCGATCAAATTCAATTGAAAAACAAACACCCCATCTCATGCTATCCTTCTGATATTTCAACTACTGACGGCATCTTAAAGTTGTTTTAGGGATCAAAAGCTTCACTTCAATACTAGTAGAATTATACTTTAAATAATTTTGCAGAGACATTAGCAGGTAAAGCTTTAAGCTGATATCTCAGCCTTTGAGATGAGCTAATAATAAACATATTCAGCTAAATTGATGACAGCCTCATGCTTGCATATAAGCTCCTACATACATAAATGCACTATTCAACAAGCAAACTAGATATTTGACTTCACTCGCCGAGTGGAAAGCAGCAACGGATCTGCAAAGAGGAAGAGAGAGAGATAAGAATATCAACCAAAATAACCCTGTAAGAAAATGCGGCAAATGTTCGTGCAAATTTGAGATTCCCCCTCGTAAAGATGATCAAAGAGAAGATATTTACAGCTTTATTGCTTGAAGTAACTTATAGTTACGGCTACCTTGTTCAACACTTTATTCATTGTCCCGTCCTGCCTTTGCCGCAACTTCCACTTAATCCTAGGAAGGTGATCACACTTTGTCATTATATTGCACAGACGCTTTTTTGTTCCCGCCATCTCTGTCACGCTTTGAGACTGCTCCTGAATCTGGTAAGTTCTTCAACCTAATAAGTGAAACTAGTGACTCTGTGTATGTTAACTCAGGATGGAATCTTTTTGCAGATCTCATTTCAATGCCATCAATCTCAAATTTTCTAAATTTCTTGTCTTCTGGAGAGAACAAACAGAACTCCCATGTGTGCTTACGAAAATGTCTAAAAAGGAGATAAAATGGATTGTCTGAAACATCAGTTTCTATGACTCTCATCAGGACCTGACCATCTTTCATAAGGCAAACAGGTTTCAAGTACTTGTGATCAAACCATACTCCTTCTGGATGTGGAATGCTCATCAATTTGATCCAATTATCTTCCACCGACAATGACCATATAAGAATTATATAACCTGGATCCAGAAACTGATAATGAATCATGCAAAGAATTCCTCCAAAATTGCGAAAATCAAACGCGACAATTGTTATGTCGACACTTTCAGGTAATTGAATGAACCTTAACTTTTCTTCTATCAAGTCACAACAAAGAATTTTGTCGGCACAACTCATGCCCCAATAGAGAATTCCATTCAAAAAAGTTGCCGGCCATATAAAAGAAATGAATGGAACACCAGGCAAGGAAAATGTTCTAACTTTCCAAGAATCAGTATTTAGTGAGTACATTTCAAGTTCCAGGTGTGACGAAAGCCATGAATAATCTATTACTCTCACAATCTTATAATCATCAGTCCACTGATCATACCCAAATCCGAATTGTGCAAATGACTCATATTTAGGACCATCTTTTGATAGTGCAATCCTCTTGTATGCCTTTGTCAATGGGTTACATAACACTACAGCATCTTTGTTCTTCATGAGCAGACATAACAAGCCATTACAAGAACCAATTATCTTGAAACGTCCAAGTGGAAAAAATAAAGTTGTGAGGCTTTAAAATTAGGCGCTTCAAGGTCAACAAATCGAATGAAATGCTTAGTTGAAAAAAGGAGCCTGTGGTCACCAAGTTTGAGTTGGCTAATAAAAGAACACCATGACTTGCTAACACATTTGAATCTCACAAGTGATTTGATTGGAAGTCTCGGCAGTATGTTGAAGAAGATGAGATCATCGGGAATAGGGCTGCTTTGGCTTTCATTGTTGATCTGGCTTCCCCTAATCTTTTCATTCTTTTCTTTGCTCTTTTGTACATGGTTTTTGATCTGGCCTCCCATATTCTCTTTATTCTTCTTTAATGTACTCTCTTCCTCCTATGATGTGGAAAAAATGAATATAAGTTATTACTTAAGAAACAAAGAAAAACTAAAGCTAAAAAGTGTCCCTGATGTAACTTTTTGTATGTTTTGGCGACATCAGAGTGCATACGTCTAGGAATGTTTCCGAAAGCCAAAGTTGGAAGATACTGGGTGCCTGGGAAGAGCAGCTAGCCAATGGAGTTTACTAGATAAAATAATGAAAAATTCTAAGTTTGATAGACATATGCGTATACCCAGGATCCTCGCAAATCATTTGTGGGCTGATTAAGCCAGAGAAAATGGAGCAATATAAATGTAGAAGAAAAGTGAGAGAGAAGATTTCTTCAATGAACTTTAATTTTTCATTCACTTATCTCTACATAATCACTTGATTACGAGGCTGTTTATTAATTTCCTAGAATCTATTTTAACTAGGATATACATTACTGATCTCGAATCTTCAAATGCCAATGTAACTCAAAGACCATAAATGAACTAATCTATTTGGAAGGTATCCAATATAAAAATCTGAATGACATATTAATTTTTTATTTTAATATCTAAATTGAAGTATATGAACATTAATTGTTTTACACATATATCCATTTATTTATATATAGTCACTTGTGATCATATTTCACGTGGTAAAAATATTTGCATATCAAAATTTGTTATGAGTTTAATTTTTTTAAATTGTATAATTGGGTAAAAAAGTTATTTTTTTATAAAAGAATTTGATATATAAATAAGCTAAATGACCATAAAATAATTTTAAAAATATATAGAAAATCATAAATTATAAATAAATAATAATATTCCAAAATTATGTACAAATTGATCATAAATGAGTTTTATAAGAATAATTAAGAGAATTAAAAGATAACAAATGATTCAGACATTTGCATTCAAATTGAAGCTAAAATTTATATTCAGATAAAATATCTTAAATAAAGTCTTAAGTCAAAAAAGCAAACATCATGAAAAGCCCTAAAATTTGAAAATAAGTTAAATTTGGACTTCAGACCAAAAAGCAATCAGCCCCTAAGTGATCTATAGAATCTCAGGCTTTTTAATTAAAAAATGCGAATATATTAAAAAGCATCTTCGAATTTTGACCTGATCTTAACGAAGAATGCTTATAAGCATTTTTTTATCAATCACAACCATGAAGTTGTCGCTTTTTAATCAATTAATGTTTTCTATTACAAAATAGACTAACAGACAGGGGTAACATATGAATTTTATAACTAAATAATTAACATTCAAATTCAAAATTCCTAAATTAATTAAAAAAATTAAAATTAAAATTGGGATATTATAAAAACCTCCCTTATGGTTTGCCTTAATATCTCATTCAGAAATTATGTTTGGGAATATATCAGCGTGACTTTTAATGTTTGCATTTTTATATCATCCATGTTCATTTTGATGATAAAAAATAGATATGACGGGTGGGATGGAAGCCCCGCTCACACGGGAAAACATGGATGATAGCAGTTGATCTCTTGCTTCTGGACCTAACTATACATCATCTCTTCAGAGTTGGGTTGGGAAGTGAGGTACGGGTTATACTTGTCCAGATGTTAATCTGACCTCCACTAGGGTCTACTGAGTCCTAGGTTTTAAGTCACTAATGTTATCCTGTCTTGATCCTAAGTTCTTTTATGCACACAATTATATTTTATCTTTTCATTATATGTGAAGTGAACAATTTATATACATCTATAGAAAGGGGAGGAGAATTGATTACATTGCTGTCAAACATGGGAGAATGAGTAGAGGATTACAACAGTTCAAAATGTATTGCAATAACTTAAACATTACCATAAACTAAAAAAAATTTTAGATTAACCCTTCAACACCAAGAAAAGGCATTAGCAATGACAAGCATAATTGAACTAAATATCGATTAAGAATGGCATTTCGATACTAATCATGGCATCATTAATAAGCTAAGCATGCGTAACTAATTACTAATTAGCTACTAATCATGGCATAACAACTAACTAAATGCTAATCATGCATGATTAATAACTAATTAACTACTAATCGTGGCATAATTAACGACTAATTAACTATATAATTAACTACTAATCATGCATAATTATCTACTAATTAAGCTACTCCTAAACTAAATATGGCATAATTAAACTACTAATTAAACTACTTTTAAACTAAGTATGGCATGATTAAACTACTCCTAAACTAAACATGCCAAATTAAATTAGGAAAAATTCAAAAAATGACCTAAATTAAAGGACTTGTTTGAAAAGTGACCTACTTCCTGAAAATTTTGACGCCATGGCCCTTTTGACTACAAAATTAACCAATGCCCTTTCTTCATTAAATAAGCCAAACAACATATTTCTTCCTTTCTTCTTTGTTCTTGGACAAAATCTTCTTTACATAACATATAGTATTTTGCACACAGTTTGTCACATATTTGTTGTTTAAAAAACATGGTATTAGCTTAGAAAAAATGAAGTAAGCCATGTTGAAGTGATCTGAGTAGTTTGATGCAAAAAATATTGAATTTTTTAGAGAAAATCTGGGTTCTTTGGTAAGAAAGGCAACGACTTGACAATGCTCTTCATCATTGTTGAATGTCAAGCACCCTTTCAGACACCACCCAATAGTAAAAGAGAGGTTTTGGATACTGTCAAATTTATGTGATTGACAAAAATCGACATATGTTGAGTATCGAGCACATAATCAGACAAAGAAATCGAGAATCGAGGGTCGGATTACTTGTAATTGACACTTGAGAACCCTTGTTATCGAGTGTCGATTACATGCAATCCCACGCTCGACATCTGCTTATCTCTCATCAAGTGTTGAGCTCGAAACTAGACTGACACTTGTCATTGTCTATCTTTGTCCATCGACCTAACCACCATTTTTACACAACTCAAGCTTCGAATCATTCATCAAACACTCCAAAACAACATGCAATCATAAATAACTTCCAAAACACAACAAATCATCTACCTCTATCATCGTCTACAAAAACAGAAGGTCGATTCAAGTATGCATCTATGAAGGGGCTTGGAAATGGGGAAATTTGATGATGGCTATTGGTTATGGACGAAATAAAATGAAAATGAATTGATTGAATTGTTAAGGATATGAAGGTCATTTTTCATCCAAAAGAGTCATGGCATCAAAATATTTGGAGAGTGGATTATTTTTCAATGAGCCCCCTTCATTTGGGTCATTTTTTGAAATTTTCTATTAAATTACTTCTAATCTAAGCATGACAAATTTTTAAACTAAAGAGGATACTCTAAAAAAAACTTATCAAATTTTGAATTGAATTAGAAGCTGAAACTTCACTATGGCGAACACTTCAAAATAATCCAATAAGCACTCAAGACATTGAAAATACCGAAAATATTTACTGAGAGAAAATTCTTGATATTCAAAATCTCTCAAATATATTGATTTTTGGGTATTTTAAGCTTCAAAATAGCTTACGTGGGGCTTTGGTGCTGCTTGCCTTATATAGGCTCAAGATGGCTAGAAAATAGGCTCTTTTACCAATGTAGAATTGTAAGATGAGGCGTGTGCCCTAAGAGGGTTTTCAGATTGTTTTAAGGCGTTGAGCCTAGTCCTATAGGCATGACACCCTAAGCTAAAAGCACTCGTGAGCTATCTTTAACACTAAAGGTGCAGAATAGAAATCTAAGGCGCTCGTGAGTCAACTTTAAGACTAATGGCGTGCGCCTACAAGACTAAAGGCGTAGATCGTATGTTAAAGGGACCAACTCTATTTTCTAGGTCAATCCGCATATGCATAGGACAACCAAACTTAGGGTACTAACATAACTCCTAATCCAGGTCTCAACCACTCATTACTAGCAGCATATCGGTCTTAAGCCTACTTGGCTTTCTATCCCATTTTTAGTGTTTGAGCTTCGATGTCCCTGCAGATCAAAAAAGCCTCTAATTGATGTCTCTGGCTATCATCACTAGGCTTCAAACCATAAAGAAAATTCCAATGCTTACACCCACCTATTTAAACATATATTCCTTTTTAATACACTACACTTATAAATTTTTTGAAGAAATTTTACTTTATAAACTAATATGGGATTATTGAATCAGCAAATTTTCTTTTAATATCATAAAATTTGAAAATCAACCATCTAATCATACATTGTCATGTTAGTTTGTAAAGCAAAATTTGTATTGGAAGCTTTCAAGAGTAGCACCAGTTATTCTTTTTTATTTTAGTTGCCAATTTTTTGGCAACATATTGTGAATGTTTATAAAATCAATGTTCAATGTGATGCAAAAATGCCGTCACGAAAACAATGAACAACATAAAAATCTTTCAAAAAAATAAATTACAATTTAAAAAAGAAAAGGAAAAACTCTTTAAGTATTTTCTTCTTATTTTAATGCAACAAGGTAATGCAAATCTTCAATTGCCAAGAAATCAACCCAAAGTAAGATATAAATTTTATTAATTGGATAGAGCAGGTCTAAAAGGAAACATAAAAAAAATCATGAAATGCATTTGAAAACCAAATAACAAGGAATTTCATTAACTTATTAGCTTTACTCGAGAATAGAATACAACTGCCAAAATAAAATTAAATTACAAGTCGGTAAATAATTCAAATCTAGAAGTGATTTAGTTCACAAAACTCACAACAAGTAGAAACCCCTTTGTGATCATTCTTGCTTTCAACACTATTTTATTGTCCTTACCTCAAACAATTCAACTTAAAGATGTTTACACACACACACACACACACACACACACACACATATGCGTTACTCTATTTACATTTACATGACTCTTTAAATTCTATGTTGTACTTATCCCTCGAAGCATGCTGCCTATTAAGTTCTCAACAACTGAAACCATTCCCCATGAAAACAGTATAACAAATGTAGATATTGTTAGAACTTGATAAGTGTCTATTTATATATCATTTTCATATCAATTCGTCCATGTTTCTTTGCTATATTCCTTGGTATTTTTATGTTTTTGTGTGGTTTTTGATGTTTGTAGGAGTTTTGGAGGAACTTACACAAAATTGGAGTAAAACCCTTCATTTTCACCTCTGCTAGTCAACCAATTTCTTGGAGTTGATTGTATCGATATACAATTAACCGGATAACATGCTATATACCATTGAAAAGCTCTCGAAGTCTATTTTTGGAGAAATTTACGGTTCACGAATTTATGTAGTGTACCGAAAGTTGTGATAAAAATGGTATGAGAAGTATATATTTGTAATTCCATATATCACTGTAGCATGTTATTAAATACGGGGCACTGTAGCAAGTTACTGTAGCAGAGTATATAAACACATTTTAGGGTTTTATTTTCATAACTTGAAGAGGGGAGAACGTGGTGGAGGCTGCAGCTCTGGAATTCTTTCATCTCTTGGAGTTCTTGAAGGAGAAAGGAAGCTTGGAAAGAGGAAGAACTACAATCCAAAGAGAATTACATCAAATTTGCTAAGTTTTTCCCTTCCCTTTCATTTTCTGGAATGTCTCCATGTTGTATTGTATTTACCACGTTCTTAAACATGTGTAACTGAATCTGAATTGGTTGAGGGTGATTTCAAAGCCCCTGATATGGTTTTTGTAAGTTGATTGTGTAAGGAATTGTTATCCAATTCTCTAATTGAAGTTGCTTGTATTCTCCCATATTTAATGCTTATGATTGCTTGCTGATTGTATTTGAGTGGCCAACTGAATATAATCTGGTTGTGATTTATTGCTAGACTAGAAATCTTGATCCGTAATTGTCTTGAATTTCTAATCATTAGTAGCAAAATTGTGATCAGAGATTGCAATTGGAGAATACAACCTAAGTTAAATAATCCGAGCTTGTGTGTTTATTGCTTAGATCAACCTATCTTTCTTATCATAATGCATCCATTGAATTAAACTCAGAGAGCTTGTTCTAGGTTGTTTAATGGATAGAGATTAAATAAAGAGCTTGTTTTATTTAACAACAAAGTAAGGAAAGATTGGGGTAATAGAGCTTGTTATTATCTACGGTTGATAACTTCAATGCTGTAATTAGATGACAATTCTACAATTAATTCGCAAATCCATATCTTGTGGTAGAGAAGGATCCCTTAACCAGCTTTCTCCCATTGATTTTTCATTCAAATTTACTTTCTGTTTTGTTATTCTTTACTTGCATTCTTATTTCATTTAGTAAAGCATTCAACAAAAATCCCCCCCTGTTTAGTTTATTGTTGCTGGAAATAACAAATTCAATTAGAATCAATCCTCGTGGGAACGATATCTTACTTATCACTTTATTACTTGTGCGACTAGTATACTTGCTAGTTTCGAACGCATCAGAACTCAATATCCTTATTTAATATTCCAATATATGCCACAATAATCAAAGCTTTGGTGAAGCTTGATTTGTTGTAAATTTGGCATCACTTTCTGGATGGAAAGCACAATGGCTTTGCAAAAGAGGGCGAGAGAGAGATAAGAATATCAATTAAAATAGCTGTCTAAGAAAATGTGATTAGTGTTGATGCAAATTTAAGATTGCTGTTGAAAAGGAAGATCAAAGAGAAGGCACTTACATTTTTATTGCCTGGGGTAACTATAAGTTATTGCCAAAAGAGTCAAAGAAGCTAAGCTATTGCTACCTTCTTGTACCCTTTCTTCTTTGTTCGGCCCTTCCTTTGCCATTGCTTCTAATTAACCCTTGGATGGTGATCACACTTTTTCGTATATTGCACATGTGCTCTTTTGTTCTCACTGTCTCCAACACCGTATGTGCCAGTGCCCCTGTATCATACAAGGGCTTCTTTGACCTAAAGGGTGAAACTAGAGTCTCTGTGTATGTTATCCCAGCATGGAATCTTGTTGCATGTCTAATTTCAATGTTCTTAATCTCAAAATTTCTAAATTTCTTCTCATCTAGAGAAAAAAAGCAAAATTTATTTGTACAACATTGATGAAGACTGAAAAAGATATCAAATATATCATCACACTTCATCAGGACTTGACCATCTTTCATAAGGCAAACAAGTTTCAAGAACTTACGATATAAAGGTAACCCGTAAAGAAATGGTACTTCTTCTTGACGTGGAATGCTCATCAACCTGATCCACTTATCTTCCTCCAATGCCTATATATCAATTAGGTAGTCTGGACTTTGATACTGATAATCAATCATGCTAAGACTTCCCCTAAAATCATTAAGATAAAATGAATCATTTATCATTTCGACATTATCTGGCAATTGAATCATCCTTATTTTTCATCTATCAAGTCATAACAGAGGATTTTATTGACATAATGTATGTCCCAATAGACAGCTCCTTTCATGAAAGTTGCTGAATCTGATAAATAAATGTTTGGAGCACTAGGAAAAGTGAATTTTTTGAATTTCCAAGAATCAGCATTTAGTGAATAGATATGAAGTCGTAGTGTTGAAGAACACGTTACTTTCAGAATCTTCCAATCATTAGTCAAGTGATCATACCCAAATCCAAATTGATCACAATGATCAAATATAGGATTACCTTCTGATAGTGCAATTTTCCTATATGTCCTTGTCAATGGGTTACATAACACTACAACATCTTCATTCTTCATAACCACACATAACAAGCCATTACAGGATTCAACTATCTCAAATTTTTCCAAGCAGAAGCGAAAAATAAAGAGCCTGGCTGACAGTGTTTGGCACTTCCAGGTCAACCAAATGAATGCAATGCCGAATTGAAAATACGAGCTTGTGGTTAACGCGTTTAAGTTGGCTAATAAAAGAACACCATGACTTGCTAACACATTTGAATCTGACAAGTGATCTTACCAAATGTCTTGGTAGTATGTTGAAGATGAGATCATTAGGAATATGGTGGCTTTAGCTCTCCTTATTGATCGGGCTTCCAATACCTTTCTTATTCTTTCCTTTGCTCTTGCACATATTCTCTTTATTCTTTTACCTTATTTTTGTTGTTCAGATGACCAAGTATTAATATATGTAGGATATATCTAATTCAGCCAAGTACAATACTTGTGGAAGTTCTATTGACTAACCTTTTCTCCCTAGGAAACTTGATGAATATTAGTTAGCACTAAAAAGACCAAGAAAATCTAAAGCTAAAAATTGTACTAACATTACTTAACACACTAATCTTTTGCCATGCAAAGATCCAAAAGAAGCCTGCTTCCTCATTCCTCTTGCTAAGCAAAGAGGCCATTAGTAAACATAAGAATAATAAAAATTCCTTATGCTTAGCCCAAAAAAAAAAGTTGTAAATGCACAAATTTCGATTTAACAGACTCTAAAACTAGACACAGTCAATGCCAATCTCTTATCTCATCTCATTTCATCTCATCTCATGAGTCATACATAATCACCACCAATAACCAATAGCAATAGCAAACTAATTTGAAACGAGGGAGGGTAGATTGTGCTTGAGCAAAATCTCGACGATGTTTTAAAATTTTGCAATCTATAAAAGGAGCTTACCTGTGCTGCAGTTAAAGTAACCCAACTGATACTGATTGAAGATATTGCTCAGCTTCCACCTTTTCCTTTTCCTTCTCCTTCTAGTACAGTCATAATCATAAATCATATTAAAAACTTGTTAGCTTTTGAATTCATGAAATGCTAAATTTAGTACTTCTATTGAGGATTACATAGTTAAATTAATTACATTTATATCATGCCTGGCCTAGCCTAGCCTAGCCTAGCGAATGATCAGCAAAGTTTCAGGCGAGCAGTCGTGGCATGCGGTGGGGCTGAGAATTGCCAGTATAGTGTAGCAGGGATGCTTCCCATGAATAACGGGTTTTTGACTTTGAGAAATTTTACACAACAATTTGGTCACTAAGGCTACTTTTGGAAGAAAAAGAAATATATGCCAATGCAATGTCTATTTTACCCTTCATTTTATAATTTGAGTAAAATGTGCCGACTATGTGGGGGCATTTGGTACGGAGGTTTAGCTTCATGAGAATGGGTTTCACATTTATGGGAAAGTGGAATATGGGAATCTGATTCCTAAAAAAAAAATTACTGTGTTTGGTTGTCTATGGGAATCTTGATCCTGATTCTTGAGGGAATCATATTACTGTGTTTGGTTACACACATGATTGTGATAAGCTTATTCAAAATGTGAGTAAGCTTTAGAATTAAAATTTTTGCATAAAAGATACTTTTTTTTATGTTCTAGTATGCAATAAACAAAATTAGAAATTTATAAGGATAATAATTTTGAAGATTTTAAAATTAAATATAAATGACTATAAAAATTTTATAATTTTTTTTTAAATTTATTATAAAAATTTATTAACAAATCTCTAGTAGGCTATATTATAAAGGTTAGACTAAAAATTTAATTGTTAAAAAAATATATAATTAATATATACACTAGTATTCACACTCCGTTGTACACATTTCCATCCCTATGTTGTACATTTCATAGCAAAAGTTTGCATTGTCAAGCTTTTAACAACTCCACCAACATCAATCTTGTCTACTAACAAAAATAAAAGAAACAAAATGCAAGCCCAACAAATCTTTGACCATAAATGATGAAAAAAAAAATAATTCAGTGCCAAAGAGGGGGATTGGGGGGATGCTGTACTTGTTGGGGGTTGGGGTTGTAGGGGAAAAAGAAATGCTAGAAAAGATATTACAAATTTCATATAAGTGTAATCAAAATTCCAAAACAAGGCAAAATGATTCTATGTACAAAGGAAGGTGATTAAAGTTCCATTCTCATACAATAAAGATGTCCAAAAGTTATCATCAAAGTTTCTAACATTCACTAAAATATCTAGCCAAAAGTTTCATCCATGTCAAAATATCATCAAAAGTTCCCAAAGTCATCACCTACAAAAATTGCCAAAATGCCATCAATATCAAAGTTTGCCAAAATATCGCAAACATTTCATTTGATCTCATTCCAATAATCTCGGAAGAAATTCAAGCCTAAATTCATCATCCAATGTAAAGAAGTAATCTATATTAGCTTCACTTTGGACAAGAAGTTGTCTAACTTTAACTTGTGCATTCGTTAGTCCATAAACTTTCTTAAGTTCATCATACAGTTTCATCCTCCTAGCAGCCCCATTAGCTTCAAATTGAAAGGAATTAGCAATTCTTCTGATATTCTCACTTGTAGCAGCTTGTATTTGACCAAAATATTCTATTGTTCTAGTCAACACATCTACTAATGGATCTCCATTTCTGGATCTTTTTCTAGTTTTTTTACCTGTCTGTGATGAACTTATTAGAGTACTTGTATGACTCATGCTTGTAGTACCCATAAGCTCATCAATTGGGTTGAACCGATCAGACTCAAAATGTTGATCAATCTCATCCTCTTTCTCAAGCTCTTCAACTACTTCAGAGAACCCATTGCACTTTGTCCATTGGCATGATCCTTCCTCAAAACAGTTCCCAAATCATCAAAATGAGGAAATGCTTTGTTCCTTAAGCCTTTTGCATTTAGATGACTCTATGTAAATGTTAAGTAACATAAAACAATCATTAGTCAGGAACAAGTGGAACAAAATGCTTAAATTTGTTACAAGTTAATGACAAGTGAAAAATTAGAGAAATCGTTACCTTAACTCAATCATCGAACACGCTTTTTTCAGTCACCACACACTTGAGGCCATCATTCCAGCCAAAACCACTTGCAGCAGGTTCTAACATCTCACAAATTGCATTGAATTGTTTCTTCGTAACCTTGATGTGTGAATCAATGTGAGGTTGGCCTCGAAGTCCACAACTGGGAATCTTCTCATTCTTCATTTTTTTCTAACTGTTCTGGGTAGCCTGGTTTGAAAGTCCCATTGTTTCGTTTCCATTTTCCACTATTACCTATCTCTAACAAATGCTCTACCAACTTGGTATCCTCAACTGCATTCCATTGATGTTTATTTCCAAAATTAGATGTTGGTTCGTTCGAAGCATCCATTCTTCTGAAGACAAATATATCTCACGCAAAGTTAACAAAAAAAATAAAAATAAAAAAGATAATAAAACAACAGTGCTATAAATTGAACTAACAACATAGATATGAAATGGACATACTGTTATAAAGACTAATATGAAAATATAAAACTTTCAAACCAAAGCAATAAAAATGTTCATTCACCATCATTTCAAAGGCATGAAAATGTTCATCTAAAACCATATTGTTCTTACTACAATTATTCAAACACACCACAAACATTTCCAAACATAATAATCAACTCTATGCCAAATTGTATGAATGTCGGTTCATTTGCCATTGCTTCAACATTTCTCCCGCCATCCTATCCCTCCATTCACTCCAAGCATTTGATGTTTCAATATGTGTATAATGGTCATTGCCTATACTATCATCTTCTTGACCATCATTACTCTTAATATCATCATGATTATTTTCCTCTAATGCTTGTTCTAAAGGATCTATAGGCATTCCTCTTTTGATCAAGTTATGAAGGGGACAATATGCCACGATAATTCGACATTGGACTTTGACATGATAGTATGATCGATCTCTAGGAATTCCCTATCTTCCTTTCAACAAGCCAAATTGATAGGTTTTTATTTATGTATTACTTTCATATCAATTCATCTATGTTTCTTTGCTATATTCCTTGGTATTTTTATGTTTTTGTGTGGTTTTGATGTTTGTAGGAGTTTTGGAGCAACTTGCACAAAAATGGAGTAAAACCCTTCATTTTCACCTCTGCTAGTCAACCATCTTCTCGGATTTAATTGTCCTGATATACAATGAACTCGATGATATGTTGTATACCGTTGGAAAGCTCTCAAAGTCTATTTTCTAAAGAAATTTACAGTTCATGAATTCATTCAGTGTACCAAAAGTTATAATCAAAACAGTGTGAGAAGTGTAGAAATATAGTTTCACAAATCTCTGTAGCATGTATAATACGGGGCACTGAAGCAGGTTACTGTAGCAGAGTATATAAACACATTTTAGGATTTTATTTGGATAACTTGAAGAAGGGGAGAACGTGAGGGAGGCTTCAACTCTGGATTTCTCTCATCCCCTGGAGTTCTTGAAGGAGAAAGAAGGCTTGGAAAGAGGAAGAACTACAATTTTAAGAGATTTTCATCAAATTTGCTAAGTTTTCCCTTTCCCTTTCATTTTCTAGAATGTCTCCATATTGTATTGTATTTGTATTATGTCTGAACATGTGTAACTGAGTCTGAATTGGTTGAGGGTGATTTCAAAGCCCTTGATATGGTTTTTATAAGTTGATTGTGCAAGAAATTGTTATCCAATTCTCTAATTGAAGTTGCTTGTATTCTCCCATATTTAATGCTTATGATTGCTTGCTGATTGTATTTGGGTAGCCAACTGAATATAATCTGGTTGTTATCTATTGCTAGACTAGAAATCTTGATCCGTAATTGTCTTAAATTTCTAATCATTAGTAGCAAAATTGTGATCAGAGATTGCAATTGGAGAATATAACCTAAGTTAAATAATCCGAGCTTATGTCTTTATTGCTTAGATCAACCTATCTTTCTTATCATAATGCATCCATTGAATTAAATTTAGAGAGCTTGTTCTAGGTTATTTAATGGATAGAGATTAAATAAAGAGCCTGTTTTTTTTAACAACAAAGTAAGGAAAGATTGGGGTAACAGAGCTTGTTGTTATCTACGGTTGATAATTTCAAGGGTGTAATTGAATGACAATTCTATGGTTAATTCACAAATCCATATCTTATGGCAGAGAATGATCCCTTAACCAGGTTACTCTCATTGATTTTTCACTCTATTTTACTTTGTGTTGTTTTATTGTGCATTTACATTAATATTTCATTTAGTTAATCCATCAACCAAACCCCCCCCAACCCAGCACCCCCCCCCACCCATTTATCTGTTGTTGCTGTAAAATAACAAATTCAATTAGAATCAATCCTCGTGGGAACGATATCTTTCTCATCACTTTATTACTTATGCGACTAGTATACTTGCTAGTTTCGAACGCTTAAAGTTTTGGCGCCGTTGCCGGGGATTGATTTTCTAATCGATTTGTTGTTTTGTTTTTATTGTTAATTCTTATTTTTGTTTGTTTTTCTTTTCTGGTTGTTTGTGTTTAGGCGACATGGCAGTAAACTTCCAACAATTCAGTAGCCGATTTGAGTCACAACTACATTGGTGAGTAAATGAGGTAAGCACTCCGAACATTGAACAACAACTTTCTGAGCTAACCTCTCTTGTGGAAAACATGGCTGTAGGAGATATGCAAAAATCTTATGAATGTGGGATATATTCTATGATGGAGCATCCAATCGACATGTATCCAACTTTACAAGAAGAATATATGGAACAAGCCAATGCCATGGGTGGATGTCCAGGACAAACGAGGCAATGGTATGATCCTTTCTCTAGCACTTACAATGCTGGATGGGAAGATCAACATAATTTCAGTTACTGGAATCATCAACCAATCACTCCAAATGTGATACCAAATCGGCCACAAAGTTTCAATCAACCTAGAGTGCAGCAACCATTTCAAATGCAACCACCACCACTGCCACAACCAGCACCACAACCAGCTCCAGAAAACTCAGGTATGTCACTCCAGGATATTGTTAATGCACTTGCCACTAACACAATGCAATTCCAGCAGGAAACTGGGGCAAGTATCCAAAACCTAGCAAATCAAATGGGACAATTGGCTACTAGCATGAGCAAATTTGAGGGCCAAGGCTCAAAAAAATTATCTTTTCAAACGGTGATCAATCCAAGAGAGAATGCTTATATGATAACTTTGCAAAATGGAGAGCAATTAGATGTCCTGCCAAAGAAATCACAAACTGATGAAGAAGATGACACCACTTCCACCATGAACAAGACATCATCCTCTAAGATAAGTCTTAAAACTGCTATTCCTTCTTATGTTACTCTTCCATCTTTTCCTAGCAGATTGGTAAAATTGAAGAAGGAGGAACAAGAACAAGAAATCCTGGAAACTTCTCACAAAATCGAGGTAAATATACCACTTCTGGATGCTATTGAGCAAGTACCTCATTATATAAAATGTCTCAAGGAGTTATGCACTAGCAAGAGAAAGTTAAAAAGAAATGAGAAAGTAAGTGTAGCGGAAAATTTTTCAGCTGTTCTACAAAGAAAAATTCCTCCGAAATGCAAAGATCCAGGTACGTTCACCATTCCATGCACCATTGGTAAAATCAAGTTTGAAAGAGCTATGCTAGATTTAGGAGCATCTATTAATGTCATGCCATATTCTATTTATGCTTCTTTAAATCTTGGACCTTTTGCGAAAAATGGTATTACCATTCAACTTGTTGATCATTCTAATGCATATCGCAAGGGAGTTGTGGAAGATGTGCTTGTGCAGGTGAATCAATTGGTTTTCCCAGCAGACTTTGATAAACGCATGAAAGTACACTCTTAAGCATAAATAATTCATGCTAATTGGACAGTATTATAAAGCTTTTATGATATTTTAGCATAATTATTTTGCTTATGCCTCTTTTACATTTGTTTCATTTCTTTTGCATTTTCTTTAGTCTTTATCTTGAAATAAAGTATTGTCCTTAAATTGTGATTAATAGAAATCATTTTTTTTCAGGTTTAATAAAATGGACACAACTCTCAATCTATAGATCAAAATGGAGAGATTATTGAACCTGGAGCAACATGTCTCAATTTTACACAAAGTTGAAGAAAAATCAAAAGCCCAAATCCAACATTTGATGGGTCGAAATTGAGACACAACAAAACCAAATTGTAGTTGTTTCTCAGCCCAACCCATGTCCAGTATTTGGGCCATATCTCAGAGAATACTTGTCCAAATTGCATGAATCTGATGGCCCTGGAAAGCTGAGACAAAATGCTACAACTTTCATGTTTTCCACAAAGCCCAATTCGGTCCATTAGGTGGTCAAAAATCAGCTGCAAGTTGGTAGAATGTTTGGTGGCCGACAATGTGGAAAAATTGGTGGAGGTTTGGTGTAATAGTTCCATTTCATCACCTATTTAAGGACAACTTGAGGAATTGAATGGGGGGAGACAAAAAATCATTTGAGTTCACATTTTATCATTGTATATTACAATTCTCTCTTGTATTTTCTTTTTAGAATTGATAAGAATGAATTGTAAGTTAGGCTAGAACTCTTGGTAAGGCTAGAGATGAACTTGTATGTGTAGTTTATCTATTTCTCCACTTTCATTCTACCTCAAAGGCTATAAAGATTGTATGTTTGTTTATGTTTTAAACTCTTTCTCATCTTGTGATTTTTTTTTAATCCAGAAATTATAATTCTCAATTTCATATAAATTCAGTCATGCTTTCTTTATGTGATTCATGTTGAATTATAATTGTTACTGGTAGTTTCGTTTTATGAGTTAGTCCTTTACTACAATATTGTCATATGATATATTGTCGCTCTTGGATAACTTGTAATGATGAATATTGTTAGTAAATATTGCTTGTAAAGAGTTTATGCATATCAAATACATGTGTTTATCATTTGTGCTATACTATACATATTTTCCGATTGATTGTTTGGGATGTAAAACTTTCAATTGAGTTATAATTATTAAATCAAAGTGGGGATTAGATTTACAAAACATATAAGTGATTCTCGATGCCTTACTTCTTAATTACCATCGATTGTTTCCAATTATTAAACACTGAATTTTCTTTAGAACTAATCACTTCAAAGTTAAATTTTACATTTTTATTATCTTTTTAATATTTTTGTTTTACGAACCTCTTTTATCAAAGGCCTCCTTGTGGATTCGACACCTCAACGTATACTACAATAACCGCGGTATATTTTGGGCGTAACCAAAAATTGGCGCTGTTGCCGGGGAGGTAAAATGGACGAAAGACGGTTTGTATTTTTTATTTCCTTTTCTTTTTTTTTGGCCTAACTTGGAATAATTTGCCTAATTTTCCTAACTTTGACTAATTTGCCTAATTTTCCTAACTTTGACAAATTTGACTAATTTTCCTGACTTTGACTAATTTGCCTAATTTTTCTAACTTTGACTAACCTTATTCCTTTTACTTTTCAAAGGTCGGCTTTGCCGCCTTGCTCCTTTTACTTTTCAAAGGTCGGCTTTGCCTCCTTGCTCCTTTTACTTTTCAAAGATCGGCTTTGCCACCTTGTTTCTTTTACTTGTTAAAGGACGGCTTTGCCACCTTGTTTCTTTTATTATTATTATTGTTGTTATTACTTGTTAAAGGTCGGCTTTGCCGCCTTATTTCTTTTACTTGTTATTTGTTTTAATTTTTTTTTATATTCTATATATACTTGTCAAAGGTTGGCTTTGCCACCTTGTTTGTTTTATTATTATTATTGTTATTATTATTTTACTTGTTAAAGGTCGGCTTTGCCGCCTTTATTTGTTATTTGTTTTAATTTTTTTTATATTCTATATATACTTGTCAAAGGTTGGCTTTGCCACCTTGTTTGTTTTATTATTATTGTTGTTATTATTCTCTCTAACTTTTGTTATCTTATTGCTTTTTGACTTTGTTTGAGAACTTTCTTGTGTAAAAAAAAAAAAAAACAAAAAGAGAGACAAATTGTGAGTGATGTATGAAGCAATCTAGAGACAAACGAGGGAGATTTATGAAAAAATCAGAACTAGAACCCCAACAAGATTTTGCAACCGAAGAAAAATCAATTCTTGGTTCATCTTCATCTTCTAATTCTGATACAATGAGCCAACATGAGGACAACCCCATTAAAACTCTAAAAGATTACTTGCATCCTACCCGCACAGCCACACCATCATGTATCATATTTCCACCTAATACACCAAAATTGGACTTTCCCCCTGGGATGATACATCTTTTACCAACTTTTCATGGTTTAGATAGTGAAAACCCGTATGTGCATGTTAGAGAATTTGAAGAAGTAGTGGGCACCTTTCATAGTCAGGCCAATGCCATAGATTCTGTCATGTTAAAATTTTTCCCTTTTTCTCTAAAAGACAGGGCAAAGAGTTGGCTATACTCTTTAAGGCCGAGATCCATAGGAACTTGGACAGAAATGACCCAAGTGTTTTTTAACAAATATTTTCCACAACATAAGACTAACGGCCTGAAAAGACAAATTTCCTCTTTCTCCCAAAAAGATAGTGAAACCTTGTACCAAACTTGGGAGAGATTTAAATTGTTAAACATGTGTCCTCATCATGGATATGAAAATTGGCGCTTGGTTAGTTACTTTTATGAGGGACTAACAATTAGGGAGCGCCAATTTGTTGAGATGATATGCAACGGGGAGTTTCTTCAAAAAGACCTTGAGGAAGCTTTAGAATTCCTCAAAGACTTAGCTGAAAAAGCCCACACATGGACTGGACCTAGTGCTACAAATAGCACAAATAGGTCACGATCTAGTGGAATTTACCATCTTAGGGAAGAGGACAACCTTAAAGCCCAATTAGAAGTCTTAACTACGGAATTGGAAGTCTTGAAAACCAAAGATAGGAAGGTCACCCATACAGTTGCTAAGGTTGAATCACAAGATCCATGTTTTATTTGTGGAGGGGTGGAACACTTAGCTTAGGATTGTCCAACTTACACTGAGATAAGAGGGGTGTACGAGGAACAATGTAAGGCCTTAGGGATGTACAAAAAGCCTTATTCACCCTATTCTGAAACCTATAACCCTAGCTGGAGAAACCACCCAAATTTTAGTTGGAAATCTAACCCCCAAAACAACAACCAATGGAAACAGGAACAACAACCACCCAAGTCTTATCAAGCACCTCAATACAATGCACCACAAGTTAGGAATTCCTTAGAGGACACCTTACAAGCATTTATGGAGGCCCAAAATAAGACGAACCAAAAATTTGAAACAGTTCTTACACAAGTGGTGGAAGAGAACAAGGAGATCACAAGTCAAATCACTAAGCTAACTAGTGCTTTGACCATACAAGAGCGAGGTAAGTTTCCATCTCAAACTCAATCTAATCCAAAAGGGCAACAAATGGCACAAGCCTCTACTTCTGACACATAAAATCTCAAAGAGGTAAATGCCATCACTACTCTAAGTGGTAAGATCTTAAATGAGCCTACATTGCCAATCAACACTACCATGGAAAACAAAGATGTTCTCCCACAAAAGGAGGACATTTTTGAGAAAGAACTTGAAAAGAAATTTTCGATTCCAGTGCCTTTTCCCCAAGCTCTCAGATCTAATGAGAAAAACTCGAAAGTTCAAGGTGAGATTCTAGAACACTTAAAACAAGTTAAGATTAATCTTCCCTTGTTGCATGTAATCAAACAGGTTCCGGCTTACGCCAAAGTTATCAAGGATCTATGCACCATCAAAAGAAAGCACCATGTCAAGAAGACTGCATTCTTGACGGAACAGGTAAGTGCAGTCATTGAACAGAAAACCCCACCCAAGTACAAAGATCTAGGGTGTCCTACAATTTCCTGCTAGATTGGGACACATGAAATCAGTCAAGCATTGTTAGACTTGGGAGCAAGTGTCAATCTCATGCCCTATTCAGTTTACTTACAATTAGGACTTGGAGAGATCAAACCCACATCCGTAGTTCTAAAATTGGCCGACCGATCAGTCAAGAAACCATAGGGAATAGTGGAAGATGTTTTATTACAGATTGATAAATTTTATTACTCTGTTGATTTTCTTGTTTTGGATACTCAGTCTGTGGTTAATATGGAGTCCAAAATTCCTCTTATTTTAGGGAGACCTTTTCTTGCCACTGCTAATGCTTTTATTAATTGCAGGAACGGTCTTATGAAATTATCATTTGGTAATATGACTCTTAAGGTGAATATTTTCCATATTGGAAAGCAACCACGAGAGGAGGACGATTGCTACCATTCATATATGATAGACACACTTATCTCAGAGGAGGCTTATAGAAAACAGGATTTTGACTCTTTAGACTACCTTCTTGATTCTGAATTTGAAGATTTATTTTATCCTGATGATACAACTAATGTGTTTGGTGTTTTTGACTCACAGGATAAAAGGACTCGATTTTGGCAACCACGCTTTGAAGAATTGCCTCGTGGAAAAGAGAAGCCAAAACCCTCTAACTTAGAGGCTCCAAAAGTTGAACTTTCTCCATTGCCCAAAGGTTTGAAGCACGTATTCTTGGGAGCAGGTGATACCTTTCCTGTTATTATTTCTTCAGAACTTAGTGTTGAACAAGATGAAAAATTGATAAACTTGTTAAAAGAACATAAGTCTGCACTAGGATGGACTATATCTGATATTAAAGGTATTTCTCCATTAATATGCTCCCATAGAATCCATCTAGAGGAAGGTACCCAACCTCATAGAGACCCCCAAAGAAGACTTAATCCAACAATGAAAGAAGTGGTAAAGAAAGAAGTCTTAAAACTATTAGATGCAGGTATAATCTATCCAATAGCTGATAGTCAATGGGTAAGTCCAACACAGGTAGTGCCTAAGAAATCTGGAGTAACTGTGGTTCAAAATGATAAAGGAGTGTCTGTTCCAACTAGGGTAGTAACCGGATGGCGGATGTGCATTGATTATAGGAAATTAAACACAGCCACCCGAAAAGACTACTTTCCATTGCCTTTTATTGACCAAATTTTGGAACGTGTAGCTGGTCATCCCTTTTATTGCTTTCTCGATGGGTATTCGGGATATTACCAAATAGAGATAGCTCTAGAGGATCAGGATAAGACTACCTTCACATGCCCTTTTGGTACTTATGCTTTTCGTAGGATGCCATTTGGATTATGTAATGCACCAGCTACTTTTCAACGTTGCATGCTTAGTATTTTCTCAGACATGGTTGAAAACTGCATGGAGGTTTTTATGGATGATTTGACTGTTTTTGGTAACTCTTTTGATTCATGTCTACTTAACTTAAAATCTGTTTTGAGAAGGTGTGAAGAAAAAGGACTTGTGCTTAATTGGGAAAACTGTCATTTCATGGTGTCTTCTGGGATTGTTTTGGGACACATTGTTTCAGAAAGAGGAATGGAGGTTGACAAGGCTAAAATCGAGTTGATCTCTAAATTACCTACACCCAAAACGATAAAAGATGTCCGATCTTTTTTAGGGCATGCTGGTTTTTATAGGAGGTTTATACAAAATTTTTCTTCTATATCTAGACCATTGTGTAACATCTTATTGAAAGATGCTGAATTTGTGTGGAATCAAGCTTGTGAGGACGCATTTCAGACATTAATTGCCAAACTCACCACTGCCCCTATTATGCAGTCACCTGATTGGAGCCTTCCATTTGAGATTATGTGTGATGCCAGTAACTATGCTGTAAGAGCAGTCCTTGGTCAAAGAAGGGAGGGCAAACCCTTTGTTGTTTACTATGCTAGTAGAACCTTAAATGATGCTCAAATGAATTATTCTACTACTGAAAAGGAACTATTAGCTGTTGTTTTTGCCTTGGACAAATTTCGTTCTTATTTAATTGGTTCACCTATTACTGTGTTTACTGACCATGCAGCTCTGAAGTACCTTTTTTTCTAAAAAGGATGCTAAGGCCCGTCTAATTAGATGGATTCTTCTTTTGCAGGAATTTGATCTAACCATTAAGGACAAGAAGGGCGTCAAAAATGTTGTAGCAGATCATTTGTCCCGTCTTGAGTTCCATGATTCCACTAATGTCCAACCCATTCAAGATGATTTCCCTGATGAACATCTTTTCACTATAAGCCAAGTACCTTGGTGTGCACATATTGTAAATTACTTGGTTTGCGGGGAAGTTCCATCTAACTAGAGTGTACAAGATAAGCGTAAGTTCTTGGTTGAGGTGCGTAATTTTTATTGGGATGATCCTTATCTTTTCAAATATTGCGCTGACCAAATTATGCGATGTTGCATTCCTAATAGTGAAATTGCTAGTGTCTTAAACTTTTGCCATGGCACTGCTTGTGGTGGTCATTTCTCAATAAAAAGACTGCT